>JAWZYV010016495.1:0-98693 GCA_038373885.1 Cheiracanthium punctorium | reverse complement strand
GTAGAATACAGCGTTAAATTTTAATTATCTGATCAGAAATAATGCAGTTATTAAGGGATTTCAAGCAATCTATCTTTAGAATTCTCACCAAATTCAGTAAATTGATTTAAGTTGGGGGAATTCCGCCAAATTTCAGAGAATTGAAATCTTTGCATTTAGTACACAGCAGAGTTAATGATGAATAAAACACGTTATGGTTTATAATTTAAAAAATGCTGCTACTTTTCAAATAAATGCCTGCTTTACCTTTTGGCGATCGAACCATATAAGGGACAGATATTTCTCATTTTGATTGCTGTTAAGTCGATGCTTCGAATGATTCCCTGAAAAAAATCTTGCAAAATGGTGTATGTTGGTACTTTGGCGAGCCTCAGATTTGAAATTGGATATTATTTGAGACTGGTATATGTAACACTGGTTGCATATCCCCACTTGCTAGCGGGGGTACCCCGCTAGTATCATAAATATTTTCAACTCACATTTGAACACTCTCTTAAATAATAACAATCTGTCTTATGACAAATTTAGGTATGTTGATTATTTATGACTTTCTTTTACAGATGTTGATATAAATGTGTATTTCCATTAATCTGCTTATAAAAAATCATAACTGATTTTCATACTATGAAAAAAGATTTTTCCATAACTTGCTTTGATTTTTATTTAATAAAATTGGTATTTATAATTAACTGTATTGTAAGGATAAACATTTAATCCTTAGTTGGTTTTTATTGTGTTCTGTAAGATTTTCAATAATGGAATGTCGGTAGGTATATAGGAGGAAGAAAGAACCTAATTTTGATTGTTGTAATGCTTTAGTTACTTAATAATTTTTTTCTTGTGATTACCTGGAAATTCTTGAAAAATCATCTTAAGAAATTATTTTCTTTTAAGAAACAAATATAATCCCAGAAATTGTTATTAATACCAAAATAACAGCCCCAAGTGTAAAAAAGTGATCGTTTATGATATCACTGCTTGATTTGCTCTCGTGCAATACCTTTAAATTTTTTGTGGCCTACTGTCTGCAAGCGATTTTTATACCTGCGTTTTAACATGCCTAGGGGGAAGTGTCCTGCGATTTGATGGTTCAATCAGATAAAGCTTCTTTCCAGTAATGCAGTGTCAACTGTAATTGACACAGGACGTCTCTATACTGGTGCATTTGGTAGACAGAATACTGAACAGATATTTGGCCAAATTCTGCTATATATTCAGCTGAATAATTTCAGAACGAAGAGAAAAAAGGTATTTTTAACAGATTTTTAAATGCATTTACAAATAATATTGCTTAGTTATACTTCAATATGTTAATTTCATATTATAAAATATCCTAAGTCATTGAATTTTAAGCTGAGTGAAAAATAATCTAGTATATATTTAATAATACAACAGAAATGCAGACTTTTCTACTGGGTAACACTACTTGACTTGGTTTTCTACTTTTCTTTATCGGGTGGGGTGGGGATAGGATTTTTTTCCGATCCTTAATTAGAAACATGATTTTGAAAAACTGCTAAATATGTTTTGTAAAACTCAAAGCATGATGCGAATAAGCTTAGTTACCAGATTAATTACATTTATCATAGCATATTTAGTAAATTATTAATATTGCAAAATATAAGTATGCTGCTATTAGTGTTTAACTTTGTAAAAGGTATTTTTTCATGACCAAGATTTTTTAGTTTTACACATAATATACTGTTGTGTGTTTTACCTATGAATAATATAAAATGAATTTTAATTTATCTTTATTTAGTATTTAATTGCAAATTCGAAAAGTTATATTTTATTTACAATTAAAATGGCAATTAAGGAAAGTATTGATTATGTGTGCATTTTATGCTGAAAGCTTTATATTAGCTTATACGTAGTATGATTAAAAAATTCGGGGACTGTGACGAAAGCAAGTACCTAAAGTTAAATTGCTTGGAATGGATTCTCCCAACCTACCCCTACCTGACTGAGTTGATTTATCCCATTTCATGCGGACGAACAGCGCTCACAGCTGTTACCTTCCGAAGTCAGTTGTCTTAGCTCGGCGACATTAAAAAAATGGCTTTTCTTGAACAGTGCTGTATCATTAAATTCTGTGAACAGTTAGGTAAAGCACCAATAGAGACTTTGGAAATGCTAAGAAATGTGTATGATGAATCTACCATGATGAGATCCAAGGTTTATGAATGGCATCCGCATTTTAAAGAGGGCTGAGAATCGTTGGACAATGTTGGCCGACCTTCGACTTCATGAACATAGAAAATGTTTCATTGGTGTCTGAATGTGTTTGAAAAGATCGTTGCCAAACACTTGTGGAAATCGCAGAGTCTACACACTTATTGAAGACAAGTTGCCAGTTCATTCCAATGGAAGATCTCAACATACACCTAGTGTCCCAGCGCATTGTCCCTCGATTGCTGATTACTGAACAAAAAGAATAACGAATGACAATATTGGGTGATTTAATCAACAAAGTCTGTAAGTACCCAGGTTTTTCACATTCCCCTATTCACCCGACTGAGCCCTATGTGATTTTTACCTGTTCCCATTAAGAAAAAAGAAAAAAAATACAGGGATGCCGTTTTTTTTCATCAGAAGAGACTAAACGCCTTTATGTCATCTGAAGAGATGAAAGCAGCTTTGCAAAAAACCTTATGGGGAGGTTGGTAAAAATGGCTTCCAGAAATTATACGAACGTTGGCAGAAGTGTATCGTTGCCCAAGGGGAATACTTTGAAGGTGGATGTACTTCGGTGATGTGAACTATTCAGGGTAAAGAATTTTATACGTTGTCCCCAAACTTTTGGATCATACCTCGTATTAAGCTTTTGGTCATTTCGTATGAAGAGATCATGCTGAAGTGCTATAGCGTATAGTTTAAGCTTTTTTTTTTCTTCTGAATACCTGGGTTCCAGAAAACCGGCTTTTTTAAAACCTTAATCATATTTGTGAACCCCTCTTTATGCCTATGTTAGACTTGTAAATGCTTTCATTATTTTATTGCATTATCTAAAAAGGAAAAATTTCCCTAGTCCCTAGAAAAAGTCCCTAGAACTTATAAATTAAAAGAGCCACGGCATTCTCTGTGTATATGTACAGTCAAC
Organism: Cheiracanthium punctorium; assembly: GCA_038373885.1. Lineage (NCBI taxonomy): Eukaryota > Metazoa > Arthropoda > Arachnida > Araneae > Cheiracanthiidae > Cheiracanthium > Cheiracanthium punctorium. The sequence goes on along the minus strand of JAWZYV010016495.1, from coordinate 95,593 downwards.
TCCGGATATAGAGAACTTTCGGCATTTTTCAGTTTTAGTGAACCACGACTTCCGTTAATAGTGAACTTAAAAATTTTTGGACGGTAGGGGCAATGTTTTTCTATTCCCACGAAGAGTGTCACTTTCGTGTTCAAGTACAGAGAAAGATTATCAAGCTCCTGTTCCGAAATACAGTGGTCCTCACTTATTCCAGTTACATCGAAACGGATTGAAACTGACTGGAATAACCAAAATCCGAAATAGACGGTGGGACCAAAGTAAAAGTAAGAGAGACACAAAGTATGAACAATTTAAGATAAAAAAAATTGTGAATTAAATCAAAATATATAAACTATATTATTCAATAGTTTGACGTATGAACATATTTATTTAAGAATCAAGGAAAAAAAAGTGAAAGAATACATTTATACATACATATGTACATTTATTTTTAAAAAATAACTATTACAACTTCTTGAGGGGAAAATCTGAGATTAAAGGCTGTTTTAGGGGTATATTGTATTTTAGCGCAAACTGAATTTAACTTAGTGGTGAAAAGAGGTAACCATTTACGTTTTTCTCCTCAAATGCTCTACGTAAAATGTCTGTAGTGTTCAGCAAATCTACTCATGTGGTTCAGGTGCACACCATTGTCATCATCATCGGGTGTCTGATTTCTTCAGGGTGTCAGATTGATCATTATTTTAATTAAAATTCTATGAAGTGTATTAACAATTGTTTTGATTGAATTACAGTAACACCTCCACACAAATATGAGTCATCTTTGACTGGCTTCCACATGACCCTAAAAGCTAATTGTGTCGAAATTTTACCTAATCTCCAGATTACTTAACTGGATAAAGCAGCACTCACTACCGAAGTAACCGGTGGACAGTGCTGTTTGGCCATTTTGTTCTGTTCATAACAATTTTGACCAGAATAAGCAGCTCACGGGATAAACCACTGACCGAAATAAGCGGTGACCCCTGTACAGGTGAATTGCCAGTGTCTCATTGCCAGTGTCTAATACTAAACAAGGGGGAGGGGGTCAGAACTTTTTCAATGCTGTAATCCATCCTATCCTTTAAAAGCATTCATTAACAAAAAGTGAACTAAAAGTTGAAATTTCGTCTTGACTTTAGACGATTTCATTTTCCATCCTCAATAAATATGACAGGTTAAAAGCGACAGCTCCTTTTTCCAACTGAATGGAATGTACATTATTTCCATAAATGTGATTAATTGTGTTTGATTTACTTAATAAACATTCACACACACAGTACTTGTATAAAACTCTATTTTCTAGTTTTGTATTGTTTTGTATTGTTGTTGTTATCGGACATCAGAACTTTGGATATAGTAAACGAACCCCAGAACAAGTGAGATAACGGCTCTTCGCCACAAATCTCCAAAATCTCGCCCTCCCTGCGGGGGTGTCTTCAAATCAAATAACATTAGTAAACGGAATTTGCTGCTCCCCAGAGGCTCACTATAACCAAAGACATAACCATACGGTCCGGAACCTGTAATGTCACAGAGTATAAAAATGAAATCTTTTTTTATTTTGGAGTTTGCTGAGCAGGACAGTTCCAATGTCTGTGTGTTACCCATAAGTTTTCACACGTTACAAGTTTTATAAAATTAATAATTAAATATAAAATGTTGCAGATAATTATATTTATTGTGTATGTGTTAGTTTTATAAAAGAATGTAAAGCAAGATAATATTGATACTTGATTTTTCAGTGCTGAGTTATGAAAAGGGAATTAAAGAAAAGCAGTGTACAGATGTCACATGCATGACGGTGGAATCGTCCAACAAAATTTATCAAATATATTTAAAAATGTATCTGATTTTACTTTTTCTTTTTTTCAGGAAACGTATCAATTTACTTGCAGAGAGAAGCCCTGTGTATCTGTATTTCCTCATTAATGTTTGGAAAAGATAATTTGTAATGTATATACTACTTTTCTAAAATAAAAGACTTTATGGCATATAATTGTTGAAAACTTTTATTAAGAAACATTTTTTTCATCTGTTTTTTTTTTAAATTTTTGCAAGCATGTACCATGTTTTTTTTTTTTTTTTTTTTTTTTGTAAGCATGTACCATGTTAGGAAAGTATAGTAATCATGAAAAAATTTGACTTCGAGATCTTGATACACGTTTTGAGGTTTTCTGAATTCACTTATACTATTTTTAGGAGATGTATCTGTGTGTGTGTGAGTGAACATGATAGCTCCTAAATGGTGCATTCGATTGAGCTCAAATTTGGTATGCATATTATAGACCATCGCCACGCAAACGTTATTGATTTTGGTGTATATAGGACTTATAAATTTTTTACGGGGCTACAAAAAAATTTACGTTATGGCCTATAGATAGAAATTCTTCGAAGTGTGCTAGTGTCTGAATGATGCATTCGATTGAGTGCTAATTGGTTACGTATGTTATAGGTTACGATCACATGACCTGCATAGATTTTGGTGTGCGTAGAGCTGATAATTTTTTCATGGGCAGTGATCCCTCTAGTCTTTTTTCAAATGAGTAAAAATACTCGTTAACCTTTTTAGAAGTATTTTCTTTTCCAAACAAGTAAGTACAACAACGAACAATTATGCTAAATTTTCAAATACATAATTAAATTGCATTTGACACATAAATAATAACTGATTATACATCTAGGTACATAAATGTCACTTCATTAAAAACTAGTACAAAAATTGGATTTTTTTAATTTAAAATCAGCAAACCATAATTATTTATCAAAATATACCTAATTTTATATGGAAATGCAATGCGTAAAAACACGCATTCCGAAATTTCTAAGGTGTGAAATATACGCATCTAGAGGTGTTATCGTGATCACTGTTCACGGGGTTGCAAAAAAAAAAAAAAAAAAATTCTCATACATAACGGCCTACAGATGCAAATCATTTATAGTGCGCTAGTGCCTAAATGGTGCATTTTAATAAAAGTTCATAGGTCACAGTCACACAACCTGTATAGATTTTGATGTGGGTAGAGCACAGATGTTTTGTGCAGTGCTACGAAATATTCTTATAGATTATGACGCAAATTCTTGAAAGTGTAGTAGCATCTAAAGAGTGCTCAAAATGAACTGCCGAAAGTAAGCAAATAATAATTTTTCCCCCTCTCTGAAAACTGTCTCAAACAAATAAAAGGTTCTACAAAGAACCTTTTATTTTGTTTGAGATTCATAGAGGGAAAAGAAATCCAATGTACAATTTTAGTATGGCAAATTTCAGGGAACCAAGATCAGATTTGTAATTTATTACGATTTTTTTATGACTTTATGATAGTAAAGATTACTTTTTCATAAAGATTTTATTTTGCAAAAAAAAAGCAGTCATAAGTTGAACCCTTATTTTAAAACTCAATTAATAAAATTCAATTTATTAATAGGAATATTACATATTAATTCGAAAACCTTTGTGAAATAAAAAGAGGGGTTACTGAATATTTTCCCCGAAATGTACTGAAACGTTACACATCTATTCACTTTTCATCTAGAAACCTTTGCACGAAAAATGGGAAAATATTTAAATATTTTTTTTCCAAAATATGCAGAAACATTTATAAATACCTTACCCGCCTAGTGCGAAACGTTCCTGCAATTTTAAACTAAAAGAGCTGCCCCATATTTTAAGGCAACACTTCTTTTTTTTTTTACTGTGTAGCTAATAATTTTAGGTAACTAATTTTGTGACTTTTAAATCTAAATGGTTTGGATTTTTCGGAGAATACCAGGCGTCACTACCTCTGCTAGGAGTAAAGCGTATGTGTGGTTCCAGATAATTTTGAAAGCTCTGTTGCTACACATTTCGGGGGGAGAAAAATGAAAATAGCTACAATAGCATTCAAAATCAGATTATTCTTTAATGCACCATTTAATGTTCTATTTGTTTTATATTTATGCATTTTCATTTATTTTTCAAGAGTTTTTCTAGAAGTGACTTTCATTTAATGGTTCAATTTAACAACTTACGGCAGCAATGCATTCTTGTAACTGTAGTTTTTAAAATAGAATCTGAAATAAGTTATTTTTAAGTGAACAAGATTAGAAGTATTGAGTGTAGTTTTCATTAATACAGCAAAACTTGGATAACTCGAACATGATCAATTCAAAATTTCAACTTTGAATTATTCAAGTTTGACTATATAAATAAGAATTATTATTATTATTATTATTATTATTATTATTATTATTATTATTATTATTATTATTTTGCAAGAAGATCGCTTTTGACTTTTCTAAAATGTGTAGGTCAAAAATGAACCCTAGCAGAGAAAATGCTCTCTGATGTTGGATAATTTCTCATTTGTTTTTCATTATGATACCTATGCTTAAATTTTTATCCCGCAATTTAGTGCCAACTATTTATAAAACAATTATTTAGTTGCCAGATTACAACCAAAAAAAAAAAAAACAGTAAATAAATAAAATAAGCGTGTACTAAAGGAAAATAAAAGGTGAAATTTTCAGCATTTGTTTTCTCCCCCCATATTTTTCTCTTGATCTGCTGCTAAGTTCAACAATGTTTCATTATACTGTGTTACTTTGTGTATTTCTAAAATGATATGAAAAGTGTAAAATGCTCTCATTTTCTTCCCCCTTTTTATCTAAGGAGACAGACTGCAGGTTGTCAAGCTCTGCTATAGATAATTTTTTGCTTTAGAGCTCTAATGGCATGATTATAAATTATATGTAAAAATTTTCATTACAAGTACTCTCATCCTCCTACCTTTTCATGGGGAAAAAATGCTTTTTTTCTCTTGTTGAAGTAAGCGGGACACATGATGCGGATGCTGTGCTAAAGGGGGTGCCAAGATCAGTTATCGCTCCTTGGGAGGGCGCCCTAATTAAGGTTTGGCCCCAGGTGTCGTAAACAGTAGTTGCAGCTCCGGTAAGTGCTCGCATACTTGAAACAGCTCTCAATTATTACTCACACAGAATGTTTAATTCAGCCCTTTACTTTTTTAATTAACTGTTGAACTGAAGAATTATTTGTGTCTATTAAGATTATTTTAAAGTATGAATATACTTATATCTCTAGGTACAGATTTTGAACACAAAAAGTTCAGATTCAGTGATTAAAAAAAGAAAAATCAATTTTATTCTTGTCATAAATATTTGTAATTAATTTGCCAGTGGTTTAATATACACAAAAAGTAAAATAAATGAACTAAGCACTTTTACATGTCATCATAAGACCACCAACAGTTATGCTGGTAACGTTACAATTATTTATAAAATGACTGGTTTTACAGAAAGATGTTACATTCTGGCAACATTTTTCTGCCAGTTTTTCTGTTAATTTACAGAAATAGTATTTTTAGTTATTTCCTATATCACTATTATATTTCTCCAAATGTTTAAATATTTTTGGTACTTACGTATTATCCGGGCGGTTTGCCAAGACGAGCGATTTTTTTGCCAAGAGAAATGCCGAGCATATGAAATTATTAATGGTTTTGAATACGATTGCCAATACTTTGGCAACTAATTTGACAGAAAAATAGTTTGGCGGGAATGACCGCCAGGATAAAACGTAAGTACCATATTTTTATACATATATTTAAAAATTTTAATGCATTTACAAAAATATAATAGTAATAATAAAATAAGTATAATACCAGACTACTTACTGGTATTATATTTACTTTATGTATTACTATTATATTTTTGTATATTTATTAAATTTTTAAAGTATATGTATAAAAAAAATTAAACATTTGGAGAAATATAATAGTAATATATGAAATAACTAAAAATACTATTTCTGCAAATTAACAGAAAAACTGCAGAAAAATGTTGCCAGAATGTAACACCTTTCTGTGTACAGGAAGTTTTTGTATACAGAAGAATTACTGGCAGCAAAAAGTTGCCAGAAGATTTCTGTATGCAGGAATTTTCTGTATACAGAAGAATTACTGGCAGCAAAAAGTTGCCAGAAAATTTCTGCATACAGAAATTTTCTGTCGACAGTAATAAATGTTATTCAACAGAATGATTCTGTAACCCTTACAGATAGTTTCTGTATACAGAAATCAACTGTAAAACGCTGCTTGGAAACGACTTTTATATGTATACGGAAAATTTCTGTAGGAAACAGAATTTTTCTGTCATATAACATACAGCTCATGGCAACAGAAAATTTCTGCCTACAGAATATTTCTGGCAACTTTTTGCTGCCAGACTTTTTCTGTTGATTTACAGGAATATTTTTTGCAGTGTACGCAGTATGAATGTTAAACAATATTATTTAATTAAAATAACGAAATTTTATGCCAACACTACGAAATACATACAAGCCCGTTACTGCCAAATAGTGCTGTTCCGGTACATTTTAAGCAGTACCACGCCGTTATCTTTTCTGTGCATATCATAGGCACATGGCACTTCGCCGTTACTACACTGTAAAAAAATTCAGAAACGTTACATACTTATAGCTGAAAGGTTTCCGAAAGTATAGCGCAACCTAACGATGCTCTACTCGAACTCACGATTTCGGAAACATAACACACATTTCGGCGTAAAATATTTACGGGGAAAGGAAATCTTCATTTGGTATCTCGCGCGCATGCGCCAAGTGCCAAGAGACAGAGGGAAAAGAGTGAACGCGTCTTCCCTAATAGCACAGATGGTCACAAAAGAGTCGCCGTGACGTCACAGAGGGTCACAATTGTCACAGGACTGTCACATCCTAGTCACATTGTGACTTGTGAGTGATGTGACTCCACTGTGTGGTCACTGTGAAGTTTGTTTATGACCAGTCACCCGATGACGTCGCCGGATGAATACTTAAATAAAACGGATGAATACTTAAATAAAACAGCACATTATCACCTGTAAATAATTTATGTGGAAAAAAAGTTTTAAGATTTTTAATTTATATTAATTAATTACGGTATTTTCCCTCCCTTTATAAAATACTCCAAAAAAATTTTAAGTTTCAGAAACAAGCCATTCCAGAAATAACTTTTTGCAGTGTCAGCTTACTTTTAAAGCAATCAGAGCAAGACGATCACAGCGCTGAGGTAACGAGCTGGCCTGTGAACGAGTGCGTCGAGGGTTCGATACTGGTACTGAGCACGCCTTCCGTGAGAGTTTGATGCTGTCATCTAGTGCATGTTATTCGTTAATTTGGAAACCTTTGTGAAGTCGACGGAGAGGTTCCTGAAAAGCACCGAAAGGTTACTCGTTAATACGGAAACCTTTGTGAAATGAACGGAGAGATTTCTGAAAAACACAGAATGGTTACTCGTTAATTCGGAAACCATTGTGAAATAAACTCAAATGTTACTCAATATTTTACCAAAATATACAGAAACGTTACACATCTTTTCCAGAAACCTTACCTAAAAAGCAGGAAAATATGTAAATATTTTCCCGAAATATGCAGATACGTTTCTAAATACTTTATCCGCATGGTTGGGAAACGTTTCTGCAATTTTAAACAACAAGAGCTGCCCCATATTTTGGGGTAACGTTTCCGAATTTTTTTTTTTACTGTGATGTACTGGCGCATATGAACTTTTCAGTCACTGGTACTCCAGTAACTTCCAGACGATGGCAATCTACCTTACTCCCGGTATACGGCCCTCTGCCAGCACGACGGGTACCCGGCCGACATTTTGCGGGCAGTAGTGTGTTTGCTGGGAAGCTCTTGTCTCAGGCCTATAGTTGTCCTAAGTACTCTTTCCGTAATCGTGTACGTACTTCTTCACGTAACTTTTGACAATGTTTGTGTCATAAGTGAAGCTTTTCTCGATGGATGATGTCAAGATCAGGTATTCCTATGTCTGGGATGTCCTGTAAAAACATGGACGGTGTAAGTGGCACGAGATCACATGAGCTATCCGAAATATACGTATGAGGCCTGCTGTTAATTTTTGCATCCATGTCACATAAAGGGGTCGACAATTCTTCGTATGTCACGGAAGCGTTTCCTAAGTGACCTGAAGAATCGAATAAGTCCCCAGGCAGCAAAAGAGTTCGGCCAAAAGTTGGCCGACTGTCTATTTCATCGGCTCGCGCTCGGTAATTTTTGTTCGACGTCCATTTAACGTCCGCTGAAACTATACTGCCGACGAGTAATTCATTCTGCAACTCCCTGACCTCGGGAGAAAACTCAAGCAACTTCCTTCATATACTATTCGCTCTCAGGTATTTTTGGTCCGTGGAACCGGGGTCGAAATTGGACTTCGAAAAGACTAATCAGAGATGGCGCTGTGTGTCGGGAAGGGGGATGAAAGGAGATGCTGCTTCCTAGTACAGCATCGCCCCCCCCCCTCACGTCGGTTTGAAGAATTTCGTGCCCTCCTATCTCTTTTATCTAACATAAAATAAGAAGCCCCCTTTTCATTCCGCTTGGCTGTATTTTTTTTTTCGGGAGCGTTTAGCTCGCTTGAAACAGTGCAGTGTTGCGCGGCAAAATGCTGTGTGGGGTATTCAAAAGTTTAACTGCTAATACAAGATAACATACCAACAAGAAACACAATCAATTTAAAAAGGTCAGTAAATTATTTCTGTGTTTGTTCACTTAAAACAAATGTACTTTTGATACTTTTTGAAATTTCTGCTGAACAGAAAATGAAATTGCATGCATAATATAATTGGATCTGAAGTCGAAGTAAGCAATTTATGATTTACAGCGACTTTGCAGACTCTTTTAAAAGAATAAAACATCGAATATTTTAAAAAATAATAAAATACTGAAAATATTTTTTCCATTACATATTTTCGAAAACCTTCTTCTTTTTATAACATTAACATTAAACGTGATCGTTGCAAATGAACTAGTTTTATTTCTTCATACTTTAACTAGCATGTTGAGCATTTTAAAAGTATTTATATAACTCTGTATGGTTAGCACAAATACACTCATGTCCATAAATTAAGGATAATGAAGTTCAGGCAAAGAAAGAGAAAGAAGCAAAAGAAATTTGACTTATTTGTAAAGTCTATTTATTAAACAAAAAGTAAAGAGAAAAAAAGATGCTATATGTTTGACATAATTAATAAAAATTGCAAGTTTTACTTCCTTGACCAAATTTAAAAAAAGAACCCATTTACAAAAAACAGTATAACATGGTTAGTAGGATGGTTAATACGGAGTATGTCTCCCGGACGATGCAATACAGGCCTGACAACGCCTAGGCATGCTGAGTATCAAATGATCAATCTGATCTTGGGGAATATTACACCACTCATCAAGCAATGCACTCCGAAGTTCCGGTAGACAGGTGGGAGGGGGTTGACGGGCTGCAATTCGTCGGCCAAGCATATCCCACACATGCTCTATTGGATTCAAGTCCGGTGAGTATGCTGGCCAATGCATACGGGAGATATCCTCTGATTGAAGGCATTCGTCTACAATGTTTGCACGGTGAGGACGGGCGTTGTCATCCATAAACACAAATTCAGCACCCATGGCGCCCCGAAACAAACGTACATGTTGTTCCAGAATGACATCCCGATAGATGTGGCCTGTCATCGTTAAACTCTGAACATGCAGGTCAGTTCTGGAACCAAGAATAATTCCTCCCCAAACGAGCCATCCTGCACCACCGTAACGGTGTCTTTCAATGGTGTTCTCTTGGTGGTAACGGGTGCCTGGCGCTCTCCAGATGAATGTCCGGTGAGAATCAGACTCCAAACTAAACCTGGACTCGTCGGAAACATCTCACAAGACCACTGTGTCGGTGTCCACAATGCATGCTCTCTACTCCAGGTTAATCGCAGGCGACAGTGAGTTGCGGTAAGTGGAACACATCTGACAGGCCTACGAGCATATAGGCCAATGTGCCCTAAGCGTCTGTACACGGTCTGCCTTGAAACTGTCGTACCGGTAGCTGAAGAGAGCTGACGAGACAGGTCTAATGCTGTACTCCGTCTGTTTCTTTTGGCAGTAACTGCCAAATAGCGGTCCTCATTCGGCGTTGTAACTCGGGGGTGACCTGTGCTGTAACGTCTACTCACATTACCATCATCTTGGAATCGTTGCCAAAGCCTGGAGATGACACTCTGGGCGATTCCAAGTTCCTCGGATACTTCCAGCTGGGTACGTCCACATTCCAGTCGTCCGATAATTCTGCCACGTAAAACATCATCCAAATGCCTCCTTTGTGCCATAACTATGCGGTTTTTGCACTGAAAGGCTTTCACAGCGCTTGTGAACAATTTTACTTCTTTGCCACCATTCCTTATATACCCCTCTCTTACACTCTCGTCATTGTGGCGTACCATCCACGCCATCTGGTGGTTTCCTGTAATTTGCATATTCTTCTTCAAGATGTGTGTGATCATTCCACAGGTGAAATTTTTATTTTAGAGATCAATTTCTGTGTGATTCTGGATTATCCTTAATTTATGGACATGAGTGTACTTCCCCATAGGAATCCGTGCTTCTTTGTATTGCATTTAATATAAGTCTCATTATAAATTTAATTTTGTAATCGCTGAATTTCCTTGAAATAAACTGGGACATTTGAATTTATCCAAGAAGAATTTTCTCTTGTAAATACACAAAATATCACAATATATATTTTATGTGGCACTATAATTATGCAATTAAATATATGCATAATGATTTGCTTATGTTCAGCACAAGTTTGAACGTTTTTACACAGAAATAATTTACTCATCTGATTTCTAAAATATTATTAGACTAGATTCATGACTAAATATTAGATATTTATTTCTTATTTAATAAGAAAATATTTTAAGAGAGCTAGATCTCTCTTAAATTCTATAAAAATGAAAGCGCGAATAAAATTTACAATAGTTAAATTCTGAAATTTAGCATACTACATTAAGTTTTAATGGGTGTTAAAAGTTACTATATTTTGAAAATATAACTGTTAATTAACATCTTTATTTGAAGTTTTAGAAATTAATTATCCGAATTAAGAGCCACTTTCTTCATCAATTGGAAGTGGAAAATTTATATAGCTCATTAAAAATGTCCCTAAAGCAATAGATATAATCTCGACTGAATCAGGATAAGAGAGCAAATTGTCGGGGAATCCTCGGGAAATCGTCCAGAGACGCACAGAATCCCTCCGGAGCAGAAAGTCCAGGGACCGTCACTCGACCGGACATCCCCAACTTTCAACGGAAGTCCTGGGCCGAGGTCTAACGGGTGAAATTGGGGTCGCGTGAAGACAGTTGGCCGAGATGAGGATGCTTGGGTGGACCCAAGCAGCAAGAAATCCCCGGCCCCATTGCGGCCAACTGTCTTCGCGATCCCAATTTCACACTTCCGACCCCAGCACGCGACTTCTGTTGAAGGCTGGGGATGTCCGGTCGGGTGACGGTCCGTGGAATGTCTGCTCCGGAGCGATTCTGTGCGTTTCCGGACGATTTCTAGAGGATTTCCCGATGATTTGCTCTCTTCAGCCAAGATTATAACTATTACTTTAGGGACGTTGTTAAAGAGCTATACTATATTAATTTTCCACTTCAAATTGGTGAAGAAAGGAGTTTTTAATTCGGATAATTTAAAACTTCAAATAAAGATGTTAATTAACAGTTATATTATCAAAATTTGAATTCTTGTTCATTCAAATAACAATTATCAATGTTATAGTGACTTTTAGAACCCAGATGTTAATTAATAACTAACAAGATGTTAATTAATAGTTATATTTTCAAAATACAGTAACTTTTAACACCCATCAACACCTAATGTAGTATGCTAAATTTCACAATTTAACTAATTTAATTTTTATTCGCCCTTTCATTTTTATAGAATTTCAGAGATATCTAGCTGTCTTAAAAGTCTTTTCTCATTAAATAAAAAATAAATATCTCAATATAAATATAAATATTTAGTTATGCATCTAGTCTAATAATATTTTAGAAATCGGATGAGTAAATTATTTCTGTGTTTATACTTTGAAACTCGCGCTGAACATAAGTAAATCATTATGGATATATTTAATTACATAATTACATATAGTGTCACATAATTTTTTTTTCTAACGGGCGGGTACTTTGCCGATTAGGCATCGTCCCTTACAACGGCCCGAAGGTGTTGGCCACTTTATTATGGAAGCACCTACTAGGTGGATCAACGTCGCCCCCTATGAAGGGACGGACATGACAACCACGCCTAGTTCAGGGATCGAACCCCGGCCGCCGGGAGTTGAATCCGAAACCGGAGTACGGTGCTTTACCCACCATACAACTCGGTCGGCGTGTCACGCAAATTAAAAAATATATATATTGTGATAGTTTGTGTATTTAAAAGAGAAAAATCTTCTTGGATAAATTCAAAAAGTCCCAGTTTATTTCAAAGAAATTCAACGATTACATAATTAAATTTATAGTGAGACTTATATTAAATGCAATACAAAGAAGCACAATTTTCTATGGGGAAGTATTTGTGCTAACGATTAGGGTTATATAAGTACTTTTAAAATGCTCAAAATACTAGTTAAAGAACGAAGAAATGAAACTAGCTCATTTGCAACGCTCACGTTTAATTTGAATATTATAAAAAAAAATAAGTTTTCGAAAATATTTAATGGAAAGAAATATTCCCAGTATTTTATTAATTTTTGAAATATCCGATGTTTTAAAAAAAGGTGCAAAGCCGCTGTAAATCATAAATTTCTTAATTCGACTTCAGACCGAATTATATTATGCATTTTCTGTACAACAAAAAAATCAACAAGTAGCAAAAGTACATTTGTTTTAAGTAAACAAACACAGAAATAATTTATTAACCTTTTTAAGTTGAGTGTGTTTCTTGCACATATGCTATCTTCTGTAAGCCGTTAAACTATTGTATATAGAGTAGAACCCCGTTCTATCTTTCCTGCATTCATCGTCATTGATCGTTTTATTTCTATGGTCCCTGCACAAATTGTATTTGAATAATGTTAAAGAAACCCACATGTATCGTTTGCAATAAGTGACGTTTTTGCGTTCATCGTTGTAAAATTTTTCTAATGACCAAAATGAAATTAAACGTTAAATGGATCCATGTGTCATACAAACTGTAATTGCTTCTTGGCATGATTTCTTGATGATCAGATGAACAGTGAACAGTGATTGCGTGTTGAAGAGGATGTGTATAGCATGAAATTTAATGATTACATTTCCATTAATCAAGACGGTGAGGTATGCGGTATCCTAAACATTGAAGAAACGTTTGATGTTGCAAAGAATGAAATAATGACAAAGCAGAGGATATTGTTCATCCCGATGAGGCTGAGCCTACACTAGTACGAAGTTGGTCTGAAGCAATAACGTTATTTTAAACTGTATTAGCTTTTTTATGCAAACATAAAATCGCATAAATGTTCAGAAAAAAAAATGTAAATCTTGAAATTTTACTGTTCCAATGATGAAAGACTCCACATAAAATTACTGATTTTTAAAAATAAATATCACTTAGTCTCCATCTTCTAAATTTGTTTTACAATTTTGTTACATACTAGTATTTGTTAGTATGCAGTCATTGCAAGTATGCATAAAGATTGTTTTCTTCGTATTTTGATTTGAACCCGCATTTGTCGTTTTACCGCATTCATCGTATTTTCCTACGCACCCCATGAAAAACGATGAATTGAGGTTCTGCTGTACCACCCAACATTTTCACCCACGACACTGCACTGAGTCAACCGAAGCTAGCAAAACACTCCCGAAAAAAAATACTGCCAAGCAGAATGAAAAGAGGCTTCTTATTGGTTGGAAGATAAAGGAGATGGAGTGCGAAATTCTTCAAATCGGCGTGAGAAGGAAGGGGAAGAGATATTGTACTAGGAAGAAGCATCTCCTTTCATCCCCCTTCCCCACAGACAGCGCCATCTCTGAATAGTCTTTTAAAGTCCGATTCCGACATTGGTTGGACTGACCGAGGCTACGTGCGACCAAGGAGTGTATGCAGGATGTTAATTGAGTTTTCTGCAGAGGTTGTGAGCTGTGGAATGAATTGCACGGCGGTATAGTTTCAGCTGACGTTAAATGGACGTCGAACAAAATTGCCAAGTACGAACCGATGAAATAGATAGTCGGCCAACTTTTTACCGAACTCTTTTGCTGTCTGGGCACCAACCACCCCACCAGGCTGTGGTTGGGGGAATGAACTTCCATTTCAAGTGTTTAACACCTGCAGTAGAAAGTTCAATTGCTTTCCGATTTCAGCGTTTCAATGCATTGGCTGCTCCCGCAAAATTGGTGCCATTCTCCGTGTAGATCGTAAACGCTCGCCCACGTCTGGCGATAAATCTTCTAACCGCTTGTACAAAAGTATCCGTGATTAGAGATATTACAGGCTCCAGATGTACTTCCCTGTAGACGGCACAATTGAATAGAACTATACATGTCTTATATCTACATTCTGCCAAAAAAGTTCCGGGAATTGGTCATTTAAAAAACCCGCCTAAACAGATTGTCAAAATTCTTTTTATCGCCAAGTTGGCACAACTGTGCTCTATACTGACGGGGAGTTTGAGCGTTATCTGTCATTTAATTTGTTTATAGTGCTCGATTTTGTCAGTTCATTTCAAGTGCGTTTTGCGATTTTTGCATTCATAAAACGGATTGTAACTGGTGATGAGACATGGGTTTACGAGTTTGACATGCAAACCAGTCAACAAGCTTCGGAATGGCGCCTTCCAACTGAGCCGAAACCGGGAAAACCTCGCCAAAGTCAATCAAAAGTCAAGGTAATGTTGACTTTTCTTTGCTTATCTCGGTGTTGTGCACTCGGAATTCTTGCCAGAAGGTCAGACGGTAAATAAAGAATATTATCTGAGCGTTATGCGGCGATTGAGAGAGAAAATTCGTCGAAAAAGTCCGGATTTTTGGAAAGAAAACGCTTGGATTTTGCAACACAACAACGCACCATCTCACAAGGCTATCATTGTGAACGAATTTCTGACCCAAAACTTAACAAATACCATCGAAAAACCATCGTATTCATCCGATATCGCTCTAGCCGACTTTTTTCTCTTTCCACAACTTGAATTACCACTTCGAGGCACCCGTTTTCAGTCGATAGAAGACATAAAAGAGAATTTGCTGCGAGAACTAAAGTTGATTCCGAAAAATGCGTTTAAAAAATATTTTGATTTTTGGACTATTCGTTGGCATAAATGTATTATTTCGAAAGGGGCCTACAAATTTGTATGAATAATAAAGATTTTGTGTTTTATTAACCAATTCCCGGAACTTTTTTGACAGAATGTACTTCTTAAGAAAAGAAGTCTCAAAGCCATTTGCATCACGAACTCGGTACAGAGGCAAATGGATCGGTGGAGTATTAAATAATTTTTAGTTGAATCTCTTACAGATAGTATTGGTTATGACACTTCAAATTGCTCGTCTAGGTGCGATGATAAAATAATTTTCCTTCAATTTTGCAGAAAGAATGTTAATTCCCCTGTGGCAATATTTTTCATGCAATTCTGTGATCAAGCATCCCAGCCAGCCATGATACATCGAATTTACGTCGCCGTCGACGTAGTTTCGACGTAATCATCGACGTTAAAAATCCTTGGATATGTCCACCTGTTTGCCCGTCGAGCGCAGAACTTCTCGACGGCGTATAACCCGCGAGGGGTGACCGTGAGAGATAACAATCTCGCTTAACTACGGCGTAAGAATGGAAAAGGGTGACCGCCAGGAAGAGAAAATCCCCGATATTGGTCGAACACTCGTCGCTATAACGGCAAAGGGAGACAGATTCTCGGAATCCGTTTATAAAATTCTGCTCATAGTGGTTGATTTTACGTTATACGTTGTCGAATCGCTCCAACAGGACAGAGAAAACCGGCTTATATTCGTCTAATAGAAGTCGTTCTTTAAAGACTTCGCAGAATTTGTCGAATTCTGACCATTTATAAACGTAGTAATTATGCCGCAATTCCAGACATTCAGAGAATAGACAAATACCATTTACATACGTCGTGAAGGAATGGAAATTCAAACTGTTGTCATCTTGTGAACTTTTGCCGTTTAAAAAGGAAACATTTTATATTTCTATATAACACATTTTAATATTAGTTTGTTAGCTAATAAAAAGTAATTTTTAATTAAATGTGCAGAAATTACAAGTTTTAAGTTACCTTCTAGTCGTTTAGATGAAGTTGTAAAATATACATTCATAAAAATTTGAACACAGAGAAAATACATTAAAGAAAAATATAATCTTGATTTTTTGAATTTAATTGATCAGTAACTTGCATAAATAGCTTATGTCTCTATTTTACATTTTAAAGGGTTTACTTTTTCCCCCCGGTACATTTTATGAATTGTTTTTACTGTAGGTATATTCAATAAAAGGGGGGGGGGTACGCTGTTTAATTCAATGTTATAAACAATCTAAATATCTTCATATATTGGTGAAAGATGGTGAAAAAGTAACTTAAAAATTAAATAAAATATTAATAAATTTAGTTGAGTAAGGAATACAGTTTAAAATGCAATTTTACTAACAGTAAATATAATTTACTTATTTTATATAAAAAAGGTTACTTTTTAACCAATATATGAAAATATTTAGATAGTTTATAAGAGTAGATTAAATAATTTTTTGCACCCTTTTATTAAAAATACCTAATACAGCCAAAACGATTAATAAAATGTACCGGGGGAAAAATGGAAACCCTTTAAAATGTAAATTAGTGATATAAGTTGTTCGTGCGAGTTACGTATCTGTTAAATTAAAAATCAAGATTATATTTTAACTTTAATATATTTTTGTATATGTTCAAACTTTTATGAATATAAATTTTATAACTTTATCTAAACGATTAGAAGTTAATTTAAAACTTGTTATTTCTAATCATTTAATTCAAAATTGCTTTTCATTAGCTAACAACTAGTAGTATAATGTATTATATTTAGAAATATAAAGTGTTTCCTTTTAAACGGCATGTGCACCCGACAAGAAGTTTGAATTTCCATGCTTTCACGACGTATGTAAATGGTGTGTGACTGACATATTCTCTAAATGTCTGGAATTCCGGCATAATTACTACGTTTATAAACTGTCAGGATTCGACGAAATCGTTAAGGAACCACTTCTATTAGACGAATAAGCCTGCTTTTTTATCTCCATAGTTTATTATAGTTTTTCTGTAATAAATTATGAACAAGTTTTCTATCTACAAATCCCCCCCCCTCTCACCCTCCCACGAGAAAAATTTTGTCTACTTCATTACACAAACATTTTTTTATTTATCTCTCTTAATTCTTTGATTTTTTCAATTTTACTACTCCAAATAGGTTTAAATTACATACTAAATGCACACATATTAGTATACAATTTAAAAAGGAAAAAAAACTTTGCATAAAGTGCTTTAATCTGTTTCATTGTAAGTTATGCCATAATGCAATAATAAGTTGACTTTTGTTATAGTAAGTTTACATTAAGTAAATTCGTGCTTATAATGAGAAAAAATATTTCATATGCTTAAGGTAAACAGTTGATTTGATGCCAATTGTACCTTTATATTTTACTCTATAATACAAATAAGAAGACTTATAATTAGCAATTAAAAAGAAAATGAATAAAAGAAACAAAGTACATAATTATTAGTTAAATAATTATTTAACTCACCTCTAAAATTTTGATGGCTGGAATTAAAATTTGTAGTTACCCCAATAAACTTTAATAACATCACCGGCCAACACAATTTAAAGAGAGCCAGACAAACTTATTAATATGCCAAGCTAACGATAAATCGTGTTAGCATTGAACTTGAAAAATATTCCAAGAGATACTTGAAAAATATCCACTTTTATAGTTAAAACTATGGAAATTTTACTCTTCTGTGTGGCGCAGATGAGCTCAGCCACTGACTACACGCTGGAGCGAGTTCTGCCCTTGCATAAAAAACTGCGAAGTACGAGCCACGCGAACCATGAACGAATACACACACAAAAAAGAAAAAAAGCATCTGTTTTCTGAGAAAACGGTTGGGGTGGACATGTCAAAGGTCGTGAGAAAGGACCCCGTAAATTCTGTCTCCCCTGCACTGTTTATTCGACGTTCAACTGACTATTAACTAAGCTGAAAAAATTTCTTGATGCTCCATCGTGTTTCTTCTTGGCTGGCTGGGGGTGGTCTCTCAGACCGCCGAAGACATGAGCGGAAAATCGGCGATGTATTGACGGATCACAGACCTCGTGAGGGCGACCAACATTAACAGTCGAAGATAGCCGCCTGCCTGACCAAAATCGAACGGCTCTTTATAACGTCGACAACACAATGTATGTTTGATCTCTTTTAAACGCTATTTTTTGCTGTAATTTTTCATGGACCTATTTTCGACATTTCGACAGCGGAAATATGTAATTTAAACGTGTGTGCGCTTGCTGGGATGCGATTAAATGAGTTTTGGATGAAAGCAAAATTGGGTAAAGAAAGGCATATTCATCTGCTCGCTCTGTAATTTGTGTCTTTACTTTCATCAACCCTTCATCATCTTTAACAATCATCCGGCTTTACAGCTACTTTCAATCTGTTTAAAGTTATTAAGCTGCAAAGTTTTCCAAAGATGGTTTTCCGCACCTTCGATTTCCGCGACTGGCAAGTTGTTTTCTCTGGAAAATGATCGTTTACGAGTATTATTAATAAATCTTCTCAGTTGAAACTCGTCTTTTTCTGAGCTCTTCTCTTATTGCTTCCTCGTTTGGTTGAGCCGTTGACGTAGGCCAGTGTGTGTCGTCTTTATACACTCCGGCCCCTCCCACCACCTTGATGCTAGCAATTGATTTGGATTGCATCCTCATGACGAGAGGCTGTGTCAAATTGCATGTTTCCTTAACTCTGTTTCCAACAAAGCACAGTATGATAGAGGTAGAAAAAAGCCAATTTTTTAAAGACGCGTTTCATTGATCAAATCCACTATTTTCATATTTTCATAGCAAATTACCGGCATAATCGGTCCGTAATAAAAGTTTTGCTGTTAAAGAGTTCGTTTAGCACGAAATTAAAGTTGAAAATGAGCTAATTACGTAGTATAAATGAGCTGATAAGCTTTGGAAGGAAATACAAAAAAAAAAAAAAAAAAATATCTCTTTCATATGGCTTTTCCGAATTTTCAAAGATATATGTTGTGAGTATAGGTCTTACAGTATCTGTAAAAAGTACAAAAGTTAATTTTAAGATGAGTTCCGACATGCAAATGAAAGTTCGGATTTTTATTGGAATTTGGATTTAGTTATGCGTACAAATCAAGCTGCGCCTTCCTATGGTCTGGAACATTTTTTTTTCTTGAAGTTCTGACTCATTGCAGAAATTGTGAAAGTTTCAGACCCCTTGTCATCCCTATTTGGTCACAGTCAATTCTATCCTCATCGCCAAATCTTTTTTTTTTTAAGGTAGAAATTGCCTTTACAAAGTTTTCGCTAGTAACCGGATAGCTATCAACTAATACTTTGGCGCGACTACCCACGAGCATACACTAAGCCAAATGAAGTTTGTAGAGGGGGGTGAAGATTATACACCTCCTTACGTTGCGCACTAAAGTGCTTACTTTAAAATAAGTCGTAAGACAGCATCTCAACAACTAACATATTTTATTGATAAAAAATAAAATGAATAAACTGTAAGGATAACAAATTACATAACATAACAAAATTATCAGTCGCGAGCTATAGAACATAATGCTGCCATTTTCTTTTGCAGCTTCACTCACAGCTGGGTGTTTATATACTTGCCAACCATCTACTCCGGAGAGACTGGTGAAGGTCAATTTGCATCTTCTCGAATTCGCGGGATTTTCCGCTCTGGGTGTGTTCGCAAACTGACGCACTGGTTGTCAGCTCGCAAACTGTTGGTTCGTAAACCGACGAAATCAACGCCATAGTACTCCCCCGCGAGACCGAAGGAGGTGGCATTCTGAAATGGACTGAACGTCCGTATCTGGTAACATAAGAGTCTTTTCCACCGACGGAGGACGATACTGGAACAGTCTGTAATTGTTCATTCAAGAGGTACGCCGGTTTTAGGCGGTCAATAGCAACTGTGCGGGGTTGTCCTTTGATGCTTAAAGTATAAAATTTATTATTACGAGAAAGTACTTCATAAGGGCCGTCGTATGGCTGTTGCAATGGCTTACGGACAGAGTCCCGTCGTACGAACACGCGAGTAGATGTTAGTAGACCTTTGTGAATGAAGATATCATGTTTACCATGGTGCTTAGCAGGAACAGGACTTAATCGTTGCATACCCCAGGTAGCACAAAGATATTCTGTTTACAACATTGGTGAATATCAGGGAATATCGCAGAAATGATATTCAGTTTACAACATTGGTGAATATCAGGGAATATCGCAGAAATGGTATGTTTAAAACATTCAACTCACGCATGCGTACTAATCATTATTCTTGGCGGGCGGGAGGAATTGGGAATTCCCAAACATCAACAACGTGGGAAGACGGAGGACCGGAGTCGCCATTGAACTAATTTCAGGATACATTGCTGATCGTCATGGCAAAGGATATAGAATTATCTTCTAAAATGTAAGTACATCTTTTATGTTATTTAACTGTCATTTACATTGTTTTTTTTATATATTGATTTATGCATTGTTTGTTTATATGACGATGCAACAAAGAATATGCTGCACATCAAATCAGTATTTTTTTTCTTCAATTGTGTAAATATTTCGTGAAAGGTGTTTTTGTCTGCAATTTCTATGTTTGCGATATTTTGAAGAAGAACGTAAATCTATTTGCCGTTGCGGACATTATGTGAAATATTCTTGTACAAGTTTGTGATTGTTATAGTGCACAAAAAATACTGAGATATTTTTGATATAGTGCGCACTAAAAATATAATATCGAAGCTTGGGGGGGGGATGATTTCAGCTTCTTAGAAGCAAAGAAGTTTATCTTCATCGCAGTTTATATCAGAAGTTTTAATTTAGTCTCGGAACATATTTCTATTTTTTTTTGGGGGGGGGGGACGAGTGTAGAGCTTTTGAAACGTTTAAAGCTCAACTTCATGTGTTTAAAATTAATGTGAAGAAACACAAGAATTGGCTCAGTACCTGAGCCCAAGTTATGAGCCCCTTTCTATGTTATATTTTGAAAGAGAACGTAAATCTATTTGCCGTTGCGGCCATTATGTGAAATATTCTTGTACATTTTTATTGTGATTGTTATAGTGCACAAAAAATACTGAGTTATTTTTGAAATAGTGCACACTAAAAATATAATATCGAAGCTTGGGGGGGGGGGTGATTTCAGCTTCTTAGAAGCAAAGAAGTTTATCTTCATCGCAGTTTATATCAGAAGTTCTAATTTAGTCTCGGAACATACTTCGAATTTTTTTTTTTTTGGGGGGGGGAGGGGGTGAGTGTAGAGCTTTTGAAACATTTAAATCTCATGTGTTTAAAATTAATGTGAAGAAACACAAGAATTACATTCAATATCAAGTAGCTAAGAAAATAGGAGGAAATACAAATTGTTATTTTTTTTATTGTTTAGTGGTTAGTCCAGCAGTTCGCAGCGTACTTTGAGTTTCATTTTGCATGTGATATACCATCATTTCAAGGTTGGGTTTTAGACTTCAAAAACTGGTTTTCGACATGACAAGCATCAAAAACTGGTTTAAACCGTCCAAAACTAATCCATAAAAGAAAGAGAACAATATGCAAACTAATTATGCAGTATATTTACATTGTACAGTAAACTAAATGCCTAGTTAAAATTAATTATATAAAAATATAACAATTATACTAGCACATAAATTGTGCTCACTAAGAATAATTAGTTTAATACCATTTATATAATACAAATTTATAAATTTAATGCATACAATATTATATATAAAAAATTTATATATCAGTGGAACAGCCAGAAATTTATTGTGTGTGTGTGGGGGGGGGTTACGACTACTGCAACTCACATATATGTATACGTGTGTGTGTGATACGGGAGTGAAGAATATACTTTTTGTATGACGAAGAATATACTTCTTGTATGACAAAAAATATTCCTCATTGGAGGGGGTTGTGACTTCCCTATCCCCCTTGGCTACGCCACTGATATATGTAATTAATGAATAATATTCTACAGTTTTTCAAAAATTTCAAACTAAAGTATGGGTAAACATTTCCTAGAAGAAACATCAAGTTTACTTTTAGTTTAATCTAAATATCTAAATTGAAAAGGCTTTAAGGAATAGCCAATAGCATAGCAATTTCACTCATTTAGACTAAAGAGATAAAGATCAGGTCGTTTTAACTATCAGTATACTAAAGTTTTCCATTCAAAATAGAATTAGTAAAAAATTTTGGGACTTGAATGCTATGAGTAAGCACATCCTTACAAAGTACATAATGGTCTACTTCTTAAAAATAAATAAACCTGATAGATGTAAACAAAGAAAGCATTTTTTACTGATTATAGTGATTTATTTTTCTAATTATTAATTGATTAATTCATTGCAGATATTAAAGTACAAGCTATTTTGCAATAAAGTAAAACACTTAAAAGTACTGTTTATTTTTTCCACTCAATATTTGAGGTTTTTGACATGATGGTTTAAACCATGGTTAAAACTGTCATGCGTCAAAAACTAGCCAACCCTGCATCATTTGTTTCCATCGCATAACTTTTACTACTTTAAAAATCTCATTTTTTTTTCTGCTGGACCCCAATCATGACCTACTGCAAATTTTAGTTAATGAAATTTGTAACACATATCTTGTATCTTGATTATCAAATTTCCCGTTATTTTTCCCGTGGTTTTCTCCAGACGTTGTAATGTGAATATTCCTTTAAAGTTCTCGGCCCAAAGGCATTCTCCCCATCCCCCAGGGGATGCATTACAGTTTTTCATTTGGTTGTGCAACTGCACCCCCTATTTGCCACCCCTGATCCCCCCATTACGCAGATAACCTCTTTAGTTTTGCTGTAATTAAAAGCAGCCTTGTGGACACTATTAACAGAGAATTGCATAATCTAAAATTATTCGAACTCAGTTACAGACAGTGCTCAAAATTTGCGGTTGTCTGCTTACCCAGGGCAGTCAGATTTTTAAACGGGCAAGTAAAACAAAGAATTCAGTTGCCCTTAGGGCAACCAAAAAGAAAAGAATCTTCTTTCATGGTAATTATCAAAAAGAGTAGAAAGAAAGAAACTACTATTGTTTTATCTTCAGTGTGCTCGTTTCCTATTTGTTTACAAGCAGCCAATCACCGTCAAGAGAAGTCTGCCATCATAGTCAAATCAGACGTAGTCAAAAATCCATTTTTCATAGTAACGGCCGCAATTAAAAAAAAAGAAAATGTATAGCAAAAGTTGCATGGGCAACAAACTGTACTTGGGGGCGACCAAAATAATTTCAGAGATTGCCTGATGGGCAGCACAAAAAAAAAAAAACACAAGATTCTACCCTTGGTAACAGACATTGCGGATAAAAATTATTTGTAAAAATATTTCATGTTAATGTACGAGCTATTTTTCAATATTGTCATTTCTAAAACTTTTTGTTTTGACTTTACCCCCTTTTTAATTAGTTTTTCTTTCTACAGAAAAAAGAAGTCCTCCCATGTTAAGTGTGGCCTTTGTGACACAGCTAGAGGGAAAGAACCTGAACGCTAATATCATAGGTTTCTGAAAGACTCAATAATGTAAGTGTTAATTTTAGTAATACCATGTGTTACTCAGATGATTATGTAATGAAGCTATCAACAAATTCTTTATGTAGGGTAATGTACAATGTAGGGATGCACCGAATATTCGGTATACTGGCAGTATACCTATTCGACAGTATACCGTGACGGTTCGGCCAAATACTTAAATATTCGACAACCGAATAGTAAACAAATTTAAGTATTCCCCAATTAGTAAACAAATACATATTTTTTATATCAGGAATGAAAAATACAGTATAGTACCATAGTACTAAATTGATTCAAGTTGTTACTAATATCACATGTGAATAAGCGTTAGAAACCCGTATAAAGTCCTCCTACCAAGGCACCCCCCATCCTTGACAGATAGTCCTAACGTAGCATTCCACAATCACATAAAAAAAAAACAATATCCCAATGAAATTAGTGTTAATGTAAGAGAAAACACTCAGATGTTAAATTTGAATTTTGTTACTTTTCAGTTTTTCTTAAATCATGACACATTGCATTAACCTGTGCTATTACTAACTGATTTAAATTTCAAACAGTAACCAGGAAAAAAAAAACTCATAACATTAAGGTAATTAACTCCTAAAGTAATCAATATGTTTATTCTTTAGGGATGAGAAATCATTTGTGGTGAATAGTCAGTTATGCCATAAAAGTGTCATTTGTTTATATTTAAATTCTAGATTTCCCTAGAAAAAAACTTTTGTGAAAATTTACCTTACATGGCCAACCTAAAATTGGTACTTACGTATTATCCCGGTGGTCATTCCAGCCAAACTATTTTTCCGTCAAATGAGTTGCCAAACTGTTGCCCCAATCATATTCAAAACCATTAATAATTTCATATATCCGGCATTTCTCTTGGCAAAAAAATTGCTCGTCTTGGTGGACTGCCGGGATAAGTAAGTACCCGGGATAAGTATGATATGTAAGTAGCCTAAAATTTATCACTAACACTGTGTTATCTGTTATTACTTTTTTTTTCTCTACCAAGTCTAAGCAAATATTGGGTGCCACTCAGGGGCGTAGCCAAGGGGGGGGGGGTTAGGGGGGTCATAACCCACCCCCATGAGAAATTTTGTGCCATACAAAATGTATATTCTTCACTGCATTATCACACACACGTATACATATATACGAGATGTAGTAGTCGTAACCACCTCCAGTGAAAAATTTCTGGCTACGCCTCTGGTGCCACTAATAATACTTAACTCAAACTAAAACACAATCTAATTAAGAATTATTGGATCTTGGGATCAAACTTGCTAGTTAGTATTGTTTCATTAATTAATTAAAAAACTAGAATAAAACAGCATACCATACCATTTTGATATGTTTTGAAATGAGCAATGTATTTTTTAATTAATAGTTTTTCCAATACCAATGTTCAAAATATTCATCAATTTTATTTTTTTTTTACTGTCAGAGTATATTATTTTAAGAGTAAAAAAGAGTAACAAAAAGTCAAATCTTATTCTTCCGCTAATTATTAATTTAAAAATGCAAAATTTCCCGATTTTGATGGGGAAACTTACTAATTTCATTCTGATAATTTAAACCTTTCAGCCAACCATGTGGTTAAAATATTTTAGGTAATTTTATCGTGTAGCAATTACATGTCTGAAAAGCTTTCTTTTTTCTTTCTTTTGTAGCTGCTGCTGCTTTGAAGTTACAAGGAGGTTTTGGCAAATATGTTTGGTCGAAGTTTAGCTGAAGCATCTGATTAGAATAAAAAAAAGATTCGTGTTTCAGATTGTTCCTTAACATTTGATATTGTGGACAATTACACTGAAAACTTATAAAGATAATTTTGTTTTTAAAAATGAAATATGAAAATCTGTTTCATGTAATTTTTTGGAAAGAAAACTTAATTTGAAGTGTGTTTATAATTAAGGATATTTATAATATTAAAAATGTACAGTACTAATTTTTTACCAGAGTTAATCCTTTTCCAGTAAGCTGTTTAAAGCGCATTTTGTTTTGCATGAATTAAAACTTAAATTAGTTTTTAAATTCACAATTGTGCAATTTTAAGCATTACTCAATTTTAATAGAATTTCCAATTTAATGAAAATCTTAAAATATAGCCCAAAAAAGATTTTAATCCATTTATTCCAAATCAAAATTTATTTATTTTAATATTTTCTTCTTCTGTTGTTTACAACCAATAATATTTGCTTTTCGATCAAGTTACAGTAGAACCCTGATTATCCAAGGTGGTCAGAATCAAACATGCCTCGGATAACACTGACAATCATAATCACAATTACAGTTTTAAACATACTGCAGATCATGTCCAGACTTCGAAACGATTAGAGTCAAATGTAATTCCCTATAAGAATGCAATTTTATAAATTCTACAGAAATAGTGTAATAAAATTGCATTACTTTAGAATTTTCGGAATATTTGATTTCACTAAGATTATTACCTTTTTGCAAATTTAACAGTAACTGGTCATAATCCTTTTAGGAATTGGCCATAGTCGTAATCCTTATCAATTCTTGTAATCAATTGCAGATGGATGTGTAATCATCCGAAGTCTGATGATGAATCTTTTACATTAACCAAGGTGTCACATTGAATATCATGGAGCATTGCATAACCATAAGGTTCTACTGTACTTTGAAACATTATAAAGAAATGTATTTAATCACTCGTAACTGGAATTATCATTCACCCCTCTTGTATTTTTTAATGAAATCCAAAGGCTTAAGAGATTAACTTTTAATACAAATATATTGAAAATGAATTCATTGTATCTAAGATGCATTAGTGCTTCATGGAAATTAATATACTTTAGGGGGGGGGGGATAACCTCCAATGGCAAATTACATTTTGTGGGAAACGTTTCAAGGTAAGTACAGAGTAAAAAAAAGAAATATGAGCATATTACTGGAATTCTTTTTTCTTTAATAGCTATTATTTTACTCGAAGAAAAGCTCTGTTTATACTTCCTGCCCCCTCCCTTTTCCCTTTACACATATGGCAAACATTTATTGTATACTTTGAAATTGGTCATAACTCCCACAATCTTTCTGAAAAATTCAAGATAAACTGTGTTGACCAAACAAAAGTGTATGCAGTTTGATTTAACACTGAGGTTGTTATAGCAGAGCTGTATTAATTAAAAGTATATTGTCTTTGTGGATTTTATGAGTAGTGGCTACTGTAAAATCCAAAGTAAATTTTATATTCTATAGGTGATTCTAAAATAGCTTTCTATTGTAAAAGTTTCAACTATATTTGTCCAAGCTTTCAATTGTACTCTACAATATAAATT
This sequence comes from Cheiracanthium punctorium, assembly GCA_038373885.1. NCBI lineage: Eukaryota > Metazoa > Arthropoda > Arachnida > Araneae > Cheiracanthiidae > Cheiracanthium > Cheiracanthium punctorium. The sequence goes on along the minus strand of JAWZYV010016495.1, from coordinate 68,693 downwards.
GCTGCACAATTTCAGTATTAAAGACCTTTACGTTCTCCAAAAGGTGAGTCAGAATCTGCGTGAAGAACGATCTTTTAGCACCATCAAATGAAATCGCATGTACAAAAATTTTTTTCCCAGTCATTAAAAAAAAAAAAAAAAGACATGTTTCAGCTAACCTATTAAAGCATCAGGTCAATATTGTATGTTTGGGCTCCTACTTGTGAGGGAAAATATTGATTGTAAAAGAAATTGGGGGGGGGGACTTGACTAATTAATATTTCACATGTAGACCTTTTTTTTTGTTTGAAATTATAACTCAAATGAGAATTTTTTAATGCTTTGAAATGAAATGAAAAATTTTTCATTTCATTTTAAAGCATTAAAAAATTCTCTTGAGTTATAATTTCAAACCAAAAAAATGTCTACATGTGAAATATTAATTAGTCAAATCCCCCCCCCCCAATTTCTTTTACAATCAATATTTTCCCTGATGGGAGAAACATGAAAACAATATTCAGAAAAGTTGGAAACCTATATTGCTCAATGTCAAAAAATAATATTTAGGAATATCAGAAAAAGATATTCCTGGATATCTGAAAACAATATTCAGAAATGTTGGAAACCAATATTCCTCAATGTCAAAAAATAATATTTACGAATATCAGAAAAAGATATTCCTGGATATCTGAAAACAATATTCAGAAATGTTGGAAACTGATATCTCTGAATGTCAAAAATAATATTCAGGAATATCATTTAGGGGGGGGGGTCCATTTAATATTGCCCAATATTGTAATTTTGATATTGGGCAATATATCTGTGCTACCTGGGACCTGCTTGAAGCTGCAAAATGAAATTCGCAGTTCCAGGAACTTGTTTGGTGGAACGAAAAAACTCTCCAGGAAGTCGCAAAGTTTCTCCGTAAATTTTCCGATGTCTTCCTTCAGGCTTGTCCGAATACCTATCAATACCAAAGGCAAAACAGTCATCCAACTTTCCGTGACGTGGCATTTGATAGAGTCTTTGAGTTGTCTGTGATGACGTTCAATCATTCCATTTGAAATCGGATGATAACTGGTTGTTCGGATTCGTTCCGACCCTAAAAAACGAGTAAATGCATTGATAAGGTCGCACACGAACTGGGAGACTTTATCTGTAGTGATGGTATCGGGAACACCGAATCCTGAAATCCATACGAACAAGAAGGTTTCCGCACAAGTCTCTTCTCTGGTCAGCCATAGGAAATACCTCTGGCCATCGTGAAAATCTGTCGATGCACGTGAGACAGTCCCAGGTAGCACAGAGATATTGCCCAATATCAAAATTACAATATTGGGCAATATTAAATGGACCCCCCCCCCTAAATGATATTCCTAAATATTATTTTTTTGACATTCAGAGATATCAGTTTCCAACATTTCTGAATATTTTTTTTCAGATATCCAGGAATATCTTTTTCTGATATTCGTAAATATTATTTTTTGACATTGAGCAATATTGGTTTCCAGCATTTCTGAATATTGTTTTCAGATATCCAGGAATATCTTTTTCTGATATTCCTAAATATTATTTTTTGACATTGAGCAATATTGGTTTCCAATATTTCTGAATATTGTTTGTAAAAGAGATTGGGGGGACATGACTAATTAATATTTCACATGTAGACATTTTTTTGGTTTGAAATTATAAATCAAAAGAGTTTTATTTTAATGCTTTAAAATGAAATGAAAAGTTTTCTGTAGTTAACTACAGAAAAATTTTCATTTCATTTTAAAGCATTAAATAATTCTCTTTTGAGTTATAATTTCAAACCAAAAAAATGTCTACATGTGAAATATTAATTAGTCCCCCCCCCCAATTTCTTTTACAAACAATATTTTCCCTCACAAGTAGGAGCCCAAGCATACAATATTGACCTGATGCTTTAATAGGTTAGCTGAAACTTTTTTTTTTTTTTTTTAATGACTGGGGAAAAAAATTTTATACCTGAGTTTGCATTTGATGATGCTAAAAGATCATTCTTCACACAGATTCTTAACTCACCTTTTGGAGAACGTAAAGGCCTTTAATACTGAAATTGTGCAGCAATTTATATTGTAGAGTACAATTAAAAGCTTGAACAAATATAGTTGAAACTTTTACTATAGAAAGCTATTTTATAATCACCTATAGAATAAAAATTTACTTTGGATTTTATAGTAGCCACTACTCATAAAATCCACAAAGACAATATATTTTTAATTAATACAGCTCTGCTATAACAACCTCAGTGTTAAATCAAACTGCATACTCTTTTCTTTGGTCAACACAGTTTATCTAGAATTTTTCAGAAAGATTGTGGGAGTTATTACCAATTTCAAAGTATACAATAAATGTTTGCCATATGTGTAAAGGGAAAAGGGAGGGGGCAGGAAGTATAAATAGAGCTTTTCTTCGAGTAAAATAATAGCTATTAAAGAAAAAAAAATTCCAGTAATATGCTCATATTTCTTTTTTTTTTACTCTGTACTTACCTTGAAACGTTTCCCACAAAATGTAATTTGCCATTGGAGGTTATTCCCCCCCTAATTTATATTAATTTCCATGAAGCACTAATGCATCTTAGATACAATGAATTCATTTTCAATATATTTGTACTAAAAGTTAATCTCTTAAGCCTTTGGATTTCATTAAAAATTACAAGAGGGGTGAATGATAATTCCAGTTACGAGTGATTAAATACATTTCTTTATAATGTTTCAAAGTACAGTAGAACCTTATTGTTATGCAATGCTCCATGATATTCAATGTGACACCTTGGTTAATGTAAAAGATTCATCATCAGACTTCGGATGATTACACATCCATCTGCAATTGATTACAAGAATTGATAAGGATTACGACTATGGCCAATTCCTAAAAGGATTATGACCAGTTACTTTTAAATTTGCAAAAAGGTAGTAATCTTAGTGAAATCAAATATTCCGAAAATTCTGAAGTAATGCAATTTTATTACACTATTTCTGTAGAATTTATAAAATAGCATTCTTATAGGGAATTACATTTGACTCTAATCGTTTCGAAGTCTGGACATGATCTGCAGTATGTTTAAAACTGTAATTGTGATTATGATTGTCAGTGTTATCCGAGGCATGTTTGATTCTGACCACCTTGGATAATCAGGGTTCTACTGTAACTTGATCGAAAAGCAAATATTATTGGTTGTAAACAACAGAAGAAGAAAATATTAAAATAAATAAATTTTGATTTGGAATAAATAGATTAAAATCTTTTTTGGGCTATATTTTAAGATTTTCATTAAATTGGAAATGCTATTAAAATTGAGTAATGCTTAAAATTGCACAATTGTGAATTTTAAAAACTAATTTAAGTTTTAATTCATGCAAAACAAAATGCGCTTTAAACAGCTTACTGGAAAAGGATTAACTCTGGTAAAAAATTAGTACTGTACATTTTTAATATTATAAATATCCTTAATTATAAACACACTTCAAATTAAGTTTTCTTTCCAAAAAATTACATGAACAGATTTTCATATTTTATTTTTAAAAACAAAATTATCTTTATAAGTTTTCAGTGTAATTCTCCACAATATCAAATATTAAGGAACAATCTGAAACACGAATCTTTTTTTTATTCTAATCAGATGCTTCAGCTAAACTTCGACCAAACATATTTGCCAAAACCTCCTTGTCCTTAAACTTCAAAGCAGCAGCAGCTACAAAAGAAAGAAAAAAGAAAGCTTTTCAGACATGTAATTGCTACACGATAAAATTAGCTAAAATATTTTAACCACATGGTTGGCTGAAAGGTTTAAATTATCAGAATGAAATTATTAATTTCTCCATTAAAATCGGGAAATCTTGCATTTTTAAATTAATAATTAGCGGAAGAATTATATTTGACTTTTTGTTACTCTCTTTTACTCTTAAAATAATATACTCTGACAGTAAAAAATAAATAAAATTGATGAATATTTTAAACATTGATATTGGAAAAACTATTAATTAAAAAATACATTGCTCATTTCAAAACATATAAAAATGGAAGGGTATGCTGTTTTATACTAGTTTTTTAATTAATTAATGAAACTATACTAACTAGCAAGTTTGATCACAAGATCCAATAATTCTTAATTAGATTGGGTTTTAGTTTGAGTTAAGTATTATTAGTGGCACCAGGGGCGTAGCCAGAAATTTTTCATGGGGGGGGTTACGACTACTACAACTCATATATATGATGTATACGTGTGTGTGATAATGTAGTGAAGAATATACATTTTGTATGGCAAAAAATTTCTCATGGGGGGGTTATGACCCCACTAACCCTCCGCTTGGCTACGCCCCTGAGTGGCACCCAACATTTGCTTAGACTTGGTAGAGAAAAAAAAAGTAATAACAGATAACAGACTGTTAGTGATAAATTTTAGGGTACTTGCGTATTATCCCGAGAGTCCGCCAAGAAGAGCAATTTTTTTGCCAAGAGAAATGCCGGACATATGAAATTATTAATGGTTTTGAATACGATTGGGGACACAGTTTGGCAACTCATTTGACGGAAAAATAGTTTGGCTGGAATGACCACCGGGATAATACGTAAGTACCAATTTTAGGTTGGCCATGGAAGGTAAATTTCCATAAAATTGTTTTTCTAGGGAAATCTAAAATTTAAATATGAACAAATGACTCTTTTATGGCATAAAAGTGACTATTCACCACAAACGAATTCTCATCCCTAAAGAATAAGCATATTGATTACTTTAGGAGTTAATTACCTTAATGTTATGAGTTTTTTTTTCCTGGTTACTGTTTCAAATTTAAATCAGTTAGTAATAGCACAGGTTAATGCAATGTGTCATGATTTAAGAAAAACTGAAAAAGAAACAAAATTCAAATTTAACATGTGAGTGTTTTCTCTTACATTAAAACTAATTTCATTGGGATATTGTTTTTTTAGGTGATTGTGGAATGCTACGTTAGGACTATCTGCCAAGGATGGGGGTGCCTTGGTAGGAGGACTTTATACGGGTTTCTAACGCTTATCCACATGTGATATTAGTAACAACTTGAATCAATTTAGTACTATGGTACTATACTATATCTTTCATTCTTGATATAAAAAATATGTATTTGTTTACTAATTGGGGAATACTTAAATTTGTTTACTATTCGGTTGTCGAATATTTAAGTATTTGGCCGAACCGTCACGGTATACTGTCGAATAGGTATACTGCCAGTATACCGAATATTCGGTGCATCTCTACATTGTACTTTACCATACATAAAGAATTTGTTGATAGCTTCATTACAAAATGAGTAACACATGGTATACTCTTACTAAAATTAAAACTTACATTATTGGGTCTTTCGGAAACCTATGATATTAACTTTCAGGTTCTTTCACTCTAGCTGTGTCACAAAGGACACACTTAATATGGGAGGACTTCTTTTTTCTGTAGAAAGAAAAACTAATTAAAAACGGGGTGAAGTCAAAACAAAAAGTTTTAGAAATGACAATATTGAAGCAAAATAGCTCGTACATTAACCTGAAACATTTTCACAAATAACTTTTATCTGCAATGTCTGTAACCAAGGGTAGAATCTTGTGTTTTGTTTTCTTTTTGTACTGCCCCTCGGGCAATCTCTGAAATTATTTTGGTCGCCCCCAAGTACAGTTTGTTGCCCATGCAACTTTTGCTAAACAATTTTTTTTTTTTAATTGCGGCCGTTACTATGAAAAATGGATTTTTGACTACGCCTGATTTGACTATGATTGCAGAATTCTCTTGACGGTGATCGGCTGCTTGTAAACAAATAGGAAACAAGCACACTGAAGATAAAACAGTAGTAGTTTCTTTATTTCTACTCTTTTTGATAATTACCATGAAAGAAAATTCTTTTCTTTTTGGTTGCCCTAAGGGCAACTGAATTCTTTGTTTTACTTGCCCGTTTAAAAATCTGACGGCCCTGGGTAAGCAGACAACCGCAACTTTCGAGCGCTGTCTGTAACTGAGTTCGATTAATTTTAGATTATGCAATTGTCTGTTAATAGTGTCCACAAGGCTGCTTTTAATTACAGCAAAACTACAAAGGTTATCTGCGTAATGGGGGGATCAGGGGTGGCAAATAGGGGGTGCAGTTGCACAACCAAATGGAAAACTGAAATGCAACCCCTGGGGGGGGGGAGAATGCCTTTGGGCCGAGAACTTTAAAGGAATATTCACATTACAACATATGGAGAAAACCATTGGAAAAATAACCATATTTTATTATATGATAGATCATCATTTCTCATCTCTCCTTTACAGTCGAACTCTTATAGCAAACCCAGTATATAACGAACTAAGCCACGTATCCAGGCTGGTGGTTAAGGCAACTGTAAGCGAGCCCCCCCCCCCGAATATCTGACTGTTTACTTTGCTTACAGACGAAACTTAGGTTACAATTTGATACACAGTCCTCAACAAAATAAAATCTTAGGTATGGCACTCCATATCAAAATATCTCGTGACCAATCATTCTAAAATTATAAATTTGATAATCAAGATACAAGATATGTGTTACAAATTTCATTAACTAAAATTTGCAGTAGGTCATGATTGGGGTCCAGCAGAAAAAAAAATGAGATTTTTAAAGTAGTAAAAGTTATGCGATGGAAACAAATGATGCAGGGTTGGCTAGTTTTTGACGCATGACAGTTTTAACCATGGATTAAATCATCATGTTAAAAACGTCAAATATTGAGTGGAAAAAATAAACCATACTTTTAAGTGTTTTACTTTATTGCAAAATAGCTTGTACTTTAATATCTGCAATGAATTAATCAATTAATATTTAGAAAAATAAAGCACTATAATCAGTAAAAAATGCTTACTTTGTTTACATCTATCAGGTTTATTTATTTTTAAGAAGTAAGACCATTATGTACTTTGTAAGGATGTGCTTACTCATAGCATTCAAGTCCCAAAATTTTTTACTAATTCTATTTTGAATGGAAAACTTTAGTATACTGATAGTTAAAACGACCTGGTCTTTATCTCTTTATTCTAAATGAGTGAAATTGCTATGCTATTGGCTATTCCTTAAAGCCTTTTCAATTTAGATTAAACCAAAAATAAACTTGATGTTTCTTCTAGGAAATGTTTACCCATACTTTAGTTTGAAATTTTTGAAAAACTGCAGAATATTATTCATTAATTACATATATCAGTGGCATAGCCAAGGGGGATAGGGGAGTCGCAACCTCCTCCAATGAGGAATATTTTTTGTCATACAAGAAGTATATTCTTCATTCCCGTATCACACACACACGTATACATATATGTCAGTTGCAGTAGTCGTAACCACACACACACACACAATAAATTTCTGGCTCTGCCACTGATATATACAATTTTTATATATAATATTGTATACATTAAATTTATAAATTTGTTATATAAATGGTATTAAACTAATTATTCTTAGTGAGCACAACGTATGTGCTAGTATAATTGTTATATTTTAATTAGGCATTTAGTTTAATGCAAAATGTAAATATACTGCATAATTAGTTTGCATATTGTTCTCTTTCTTTTATGGATTAGTTTTTGACGGTTTAAGCCAGTTTTTGATGCTTGTCATGTCGAAAATCAGTTTTTGAAGTCCAAACCCAACCGTGAAATGATGGTATATCACAGGCAAAATGAAACTCAAAGTACTCTGCGAACTACTAGACTAACCACTGAACAATAAAAAAAATAACAATTTGTATTTCCTCCTATTTTCTTAGCTACTTAATATTGAATGTAATTCTTGAGTTTCTTCACATTAATTTTAAACACATGAGCTTTAAACGTTTCAAAAGCTCTACACTCACCGCCCCCCCCCCCAAAAAAAAAATTCGAAGTATGTTCCGAGACTAAATTAGAACTTCTGATATAAACTGCGATGAAGATAAACTTCTTTGCTTCTAAGAAGCTGAAATCACCTCCCCCCAAGCTTCGATATTATATTTTTAGTGTGCACTATATCAAAAATAACTCAGTATTTTTTGTGCACTATAACAATCACAATAAAAATGTACAAGAATATTTCACATAATGGCCGCAACGGCAAATAGATTTACGTTCTCTTTCAAAATATAACATAGAAAGGGGCTCATAACTTGGGCTCAGGTACTGAGCCAATTCTTGTGTTTCTTCACATTAATTTTAAACACATGAAGTTGAGCTTTAAACGTTTCAAAAGCTCTACACTCGCCCCCCCCCCCCAAAAAAAAAAAATAGAAATATGTTCCGAGACTAAATTAAAACTTCTGATATAAACTGCGATGAAGATAAACTTCTTTGCTTCTAAGAAGCTGAAATCATCCTCCCCCCCCCCCCAAGGTTCGATATTATATTTTTTGTGCGCACTATATCAAAAATAACTCAGTATTTTTTGTGCCCTATAACAATCACAATAAACTTGTACAAGAATATTTCACATAATGTCCGCAACGGCAAATAGATTTACGTTCTCCTTTAAAATATCGCAAACATAGAAATTGCAGACAAAAACACCTTTCACGAAATATTTACACAATTGTAGAAAAAAATACTGATTTGATGTGCAGCATATTCTTTGTTGCATCGTCATATAAACAAACAATACATAAATCAATATATAAAAAAACAATGTAAATGTCAGTTAAATAACATAAAAGATGTACTTACATTTTAGAAGATAATTCTATATCCTTTGCCATGACGATCAGCAATGTATTCTGAATAAGTTCATGTTCAATGGCGACTCCGAACATCCTACTTCCCACGTTGTTGATGTTTGGAAATTCCTCCCGCCCGCCAAGAATAACGATTAGTACGCATGCGCGAGTTGAATGTTGTAAACATAATATCATTTCTGCGATATTCCCTGATATTCACCAATGTTGTAAACAGAATATCATTTCTGCGATATTCCCTGATATTCACCAATGTTGTAAACAGAATATCATTTCTGCGATATTGCCTGATATTCACCAATGTTTAAAATAGTATATTGAAATGAGTATATCTCTAAAAAATTGGACTAAATGAAAAAAAACAAACATTAGGATGTTATTTCTGAATGATAAGGTTATAAAATAATTGAAGAAATTCTCTTAAATGTTTTTAAAAAGGATTACTTTTAATTAATATCTGCCAATATCGGCAGATGTCGTAAATTCAATGTATGACATTCAGAAACTTTCAAAATATTGCCCGATATCGGTGGACATTCGTCAATATCTTTGTGCTACCTGGGAAATACTTAAAACAAATACTTTCAAAAATATATTCAACATTGCGTTGAATATATGAGAATTTTTGCATACGGATAGACCACTATAGACCATTTTCATCTCTCCTGCCCAGTAAAGAACAAAATATGCACAATAAACACTTAATTGCTTACTTTTATCCATAAATTCGATCAATCTCTGTCATTTACGAATCGGAATATTGCAAATTTCCGTGCATTTGAGAGGGTTCAAATCATAGAGCAAAGAGAAATCTCGAAACTTTCCAGTAAAAAAAAATCTATGCTGCCCTATGTAAAATGCGTGGAAGTCCTTTCCGAAGTTGTGGCTTCTCACAGCAGCAGGATCTGTAAAACTTTCCTTACGCCAATACTCAGACCCATTGCTTACTACCGTTGCAAATGTGGGAATTCCTTCATTTATCTCTGAAATTTCACAGTCTACATTGCAGAAGAAACGCAGAATTTTGCCACAGTACAAAATAAATAATATGTATAAAGTAGGTTAAATTTAGTAATACATTGTGTCATCTGTTGATAATATTTTATTATAAATAGAAAATATTTTTATTAGTTATAAAATAATAATAAGTTGTATTCAAGAACCATTGAAAATGTATGAAAACTTTCAGTTTCAATAAAAATACATAAATAAAAAAGGGAATATGTAATAAACTTTCATATTGTGATTAATTTTATTCACAGAAAATATAATTAAAATATCTACCTGAAAAGCAAAATAAATAAAATTTCATTTTCTGAATAAAGTTTTTTATAATACGCAATCTGCAGTAGTCATTCATGGGAAAGAATTAATCCACGAATAAGGACTATGTCATCGTCCGAGCTTCGTAGACTAACATAGCACTTTTTCATCGATAAGCACTCTGCGCGAGATTCTATGGAATTTCTCAAAACCCCGCGTCGACGAAATAGCTTCACAAGGACACTTTTTCATCGTCCTTATTTCACAAGCAAAATTTCCTGCAATTTGTTTGCCGCAACCAGTTGCGGAGACCGCTTTCCTAGAAATTTCCCTTAGTTACCTAGGGAACGCTCAGCACCAAGTTCTTCGTTCAGAAATAAGTTCTTCGTTCGAAAATATTGCTTGATGCTGGAATGCCGCCAGCCAATCGCAGTGCTTCCTATTTTTACGTCCCAAGACAGCGGAAGACTCAGCGATACCAACCGCAGGGATGAGCAAAGAAAAAATGTCTCTCAAATGGAATAGCGATATGGAAATAGATCCGATTGAAAGCATTAGTAGAATTAGTAGAAAAGGGTGCCGCTAAATGCTTTTCGCCTGACAAGGAGGCCGTGGCGAAAATATCAGGTTGTAACGAAAGTTTTCCGCCATATCTGCCTGAAATACTAACTTCTAACTCCTTAGATAACTGTTTTTGAACTTTCGGTACCAAACCTGCACAGTGTCACATGATACAACAAAGCTGTACTCATAATTCGTTGATATTATGTAGCTGGCTTTTTGCAACACCAACTGGAAGTAAATGATGGTTCTAATCCTCTAGAGTGATAGTTCTATTTGAAACACCTTATACTTAATGATAACTATATTTTTTACAGATTTCACAACACAGTGTTATAAAGTAAACCTCTTTCTTTCACTGCCCGCAACTGCCCGCAAAATAACGCAGGGTACCGGTCGTACTGGCAAAGTATCATATGTCGGGAGCAATGTACACTGCAGCCGACAGAAAGTCACTGGAATACCAGTATCTGAAAAATGCATATGCTCCAGTACATAACTAGTAATGGTGAAGTGCCATGTGCCAATAACTTACACGGAAAATTAACGGCGTGGTACTGTTTAAAATGTACCGGACCAACTCTATTTGGAGGTAATGGGCCTGTATATATTTCGTATTGTTTGCATAAAATTTCAGTAGTTTAATTAAATAATATTATTTTACATTTATACTGTGCAGAAGTGTTAGGGGATATAAGTTTCGGGCCCAAAAGGCAGGGTCACTGCTAAGTTTTTTTTTGTGTGTGTCGGGGGAGGGGGTAGGGGAGGAGTTCATATTGTGCTTTTAAATATTTTAGTATTAAAAACTAAAATAAAACAAACGAGTTCAATATGCTATAAAAATATGTGCACTCCACCGACAGCGAAACCCACACCCTGTATATGAGGGCCTATGTACAGAATTATGAATTTTATTCTTAAAATTTTCATAATTTATATTAATTTTTTACAATTTTGATAACATTTTCCTGAAAGCATATTTCAAGATTTTTTCTGAGCTAAGCCCCTTTTCAAATCTACGAAATTGGGGTGCAGAAATATGTTAGAGGGAGTATTACACGAAGGCCAGCCAGGGGTTAATTTGGATGGGAGCTCAGCTCCTCTACCTATTTTCTTTCAGAGAATTTTATATTAAATTAAAATTTTTAACAGTCTTCATAACAGTTTCTATTAATAATTATTTTATTACATTAGATATAACAGCGGTAAAACAATAATTAAATAATACTTAATTTTATAGTAGAAATTAAATATTAATTAATGTAAATTAAATTAAATATAAATTAAATTTTTATGATATAAATTATAAATTAGGTAATTAATGCTAAAATTTAAAATAAAACAAATTAGGGCTCTTGCACTTAATTTGTTAGAAATAAAGCCATGGGCCAGTATTTTCATGTAACAGTCAAAAATAGAAAGTATGCAAATGGGTTTCATATAGGGCTTTTTCTTTACATTATTTTGATATCTCTTCAATTATCGCTTGATTTCTCGCTCTAAGGAATAAAGGTGCACGTAAAAAACCCTGACACACACATATAAACCAGATTGCCACGTCAGCAACACTGAAGGAGAAAAATAGTTGCAAGATTCGAACTGTTCTCGCTGATTTGGCTATATTAATTATGTTTTTTTTGTGAAGTACAGTATGCGTTTGAAGAAGAAAATAAAAACTTACTGGTCTGTTTTAATCTGAGGTGTGCAAGTTAACCTTTTGGCTATATTAATTGAGATTATTTATACGAAGTACAGATAAATTTTTTATGGTTTGTAGAACAAAATAAAAACTTGCTTGTCTAATCTGAGGTGTTCAAGATAACCTGTTACATGTATTCATGAAAACTGGAGTGAACGATATGGGTATCTCCGTAATAGCCAGAAAAAAATTATTCGTGTTATATGCGCCTATTGTGAAGTAATTACCAACACAGCAAACAAATAAAGCAAATAAAAAAGTTGTTAAATCATTCCATTTAATTACCGCCTATCCAACGTCATTTGTGTTCTTTTACGACAAACTGTACACGATGAGTATTACAACAACCCAGACTATTATAAGAACCTGAAATGAAATAAATCTAAAAAGATTTATTTCATTTCAGGTTAAATAAGCTGAATCCAATTTGGACGCAAATATAATCTGGGTACACATGATAACAAGCTCTCTCGCATCCATTTTCAGACTGCCCATGGAGGGAATTTATCCTATTCGATACGCAAATGTAGGGCAGTTTTTCCTGAAAGGCCGTCATTTTCTTCTAACTAATTTACCCTGTCCTCCAAGGGGCATAAAATAGATCTAATAAACTTTCAAGTTGTGAATTACCCTCTTTTTAGTGAAAAAATAAATTAATATGGTATAGCTTAATGATACAGAAAGGAGCAGGCAAAAACATCGAAATATCTAAAACTTCCGAATAATATATATTCTCTAAGAAAAAGGAGATAAATAAAAGAAATTTCTTGGAATCGACCAAAAATTCGAATTATCCACGTTTAACAGAAGAATTGTTCGCACGTTTCGGGTAGTACAAATGATCCACCCTTTGCAGGAGCGGGGTGAAGTTGGAGAGTGGTTGAACCTTTTGTATCACCCAAAACGTGCGTACTACTTATTCGACTTTTGTTTAAGTGAGTTTATTATAATATATCATATGCATATTAGCATTTAATGGCGTTTCCATGCTTAACTTGTTCGCTCTCATTATTGAAAAGATGCAAAGGAGAATACTATCCTTCTTTGACAAATTTTGCTTCTCCATATGGGTCTTTAAATGCCCCTTCCCTCAGATTGCGCTAGCCCAGTCGCTGGGCCTCAGCGGGGCATTCAAAAACGTATGCTGCAGAAGCGTAAATGGAGTTTTTAGTGTCCGGAACTGAAGCTTTTGCGCGCCTCTTTGAAAGAATAGAAAACAATGAGTAGTTTGAAAATATAGTGTCCCTTGTATATGCTGCGCCTGGAGACAGGTGCCTCTTCTAGTTTCGCCACTGCTCAGCTAAGAAGCAATGCTGGTCAAAAAGGGCAGTCTTCGCCTTTGCATCTTTCCAGTGATGAGCGCAAATCGGTTAAACATGGGTTCATCATTAAAAATGAGTGGGGGAGGGGGGGGGCATAACCCATTTATTGTAAAATGTTTTGTCATGCTTATCGCCCCCCAGCCAGTGACGGAGTGAGCATATATAACTGCCTCCTGGAGCATGATATAAACCCCTTGCCCCTCCCTCGCTGCACCACTGCCTCTACCGCCTTGGAAACTTTTCACTATCCAATGGTTTGTTTGGTTAAGGCAACGCTACACGTGGGCGATCTGCCTAAGATGGTGGGTGCCTTAGTCGGGGGGGGGGGCTTTCTAAGGGGTTCTAACGCATATTCTCGTTACATCTGGAGAAAACCGTCCATATCTGCAGACCGTTAGATCGACAGCTCCACGATGGGGCCCTAACCCAGGACCTTCACCCTTCAGCCTTCATTATCCAATATTCAGACTCTTTTGTTCACATATATTTGATAAATTATTAAAAGCTACTTTCGGTCTAAATGAATAGTGTGTAATTATATTCAAATTCCTTACAAACATAAAATAAGAAGCACTCCACTTTCCAGAATAAATAATAAAAACGAAGATCAAAACTTAACACCAAAATCAAAACGATAATAATATGATAAAATTTAATAGTTATTACGGCAAATTTTAATCTGAATAATTTTAATACATACACACATATATATGTTTATATTTTGTGCATAAAATGATTATGAAACGCGGAGTTGATATTAGTGGTGTGATGGGGAGGGTCTGCCGCCAAGCTAGACACATCTTCAGTTAGATGTTTTGAAAATTGGCGAGTTTCATTAAAACCGAAGTGGCGCGTTTTTGGATATTAAGTTATAGCAACCAGAAACCCATCCTTTTTCCTCTTTGTATTTTCGCATATCTGTACGTGTGAAGTACACTTTTAAGTTTTTTCCGGTTCCTCATGGTTTTACAGCTTTCCAAAAGGTTTAATTGGTATTTTTAACTAACGAGATGTCATCGTTAGGAATAGTTATTTTAATAACACTATTTCAACAGTGAAATCTTGTTGGTTCACGATAACCTTGGATGACTTGGATTTTAACTTAAAGAGTTGGGAAAATAACTAAATTTTTACTTACACTGTTTTTAATATACATACTCTCATTGCGTATTATAGTGTATAAAAGTATCTTCCTTCATAAAATTTGAGTCTTGTAGGTACAGCAGGTATATAAAAATTTCTTTTCAGAATAGCTAACATAAAAAAATCATTTGATCAAAACCAAATGTACAATATTGTACAATCAACAATCAAATGTCAAATCAAGTGTCAAATGTACAATCATTTGATCAAAACAAAATGATACTCTAAATTTATGTGTAACCATATATATAGTGCAACTTTATTTATTATTATATCCTATAAGATTTTGATTAATATATACATATATAAATATTATATACATACATATATCAACCGTAAAGTATTATAACTCATTTATAAAATGTCTCTAATTATGAAATACGGAAATAAAATTGTTTACAAATGATTTTATGTAGTTTTTGAAATGTGTTACCGCCTTTCTCATAAAAAAGTATCTTAGCAATTGTCTTGCAAATTTTCAGTTGCAGTTTATGAAAACTGCACACAGTTCACTAATTTTGGGCTAGCATAATTTGCAAACTATGGACTTTGCTGTTGTTTTTTATCTTTCAAAATGTTACCCTTAAGCAATGTGTGGTTTTTTGAGGGGGGGGGGGGTTAATGAATAAGTCCCTCCCCCGGATCCGCCACTGGCTCGCATTTTAATTATGGCAGCATTCTTGTAAATAGGCACTAAGCCGGCACCGTGCCATTATATTATAGCCACTGTTAAGATACCAGGCAAGTGCCTCTATTTTCAATAATAGCCTACACCCTGCTGTTTCATTTTAGGTATTCTGAACTTAATGGGCCAGTGCCCTTATTGTAAATGATGGCCGGCACGAGCCATAGTGTCAGCACAGTGCCGTTGTCTACCCGGGCTTCTGGCAAGGTTCTTCTCGGGCGACCACTTTTGGTATGATTCAATTACTTTTCGCAGTGCCAGTTTGGTGTGACAGTAGGTGCTGGACGTAACAGCAGAACCGCACTGGTGAGGTACTCTGCCAGCAGGTGTGTGTTTGCTGAGCAGATTGTAAATATTTGGTATCACTAGATAAACAACGACCATTTTATTTTTAAACGCGAAGTTACCTTATGCTTTGATGAATAATGCATTTTTAAAGTGAATTTTAGGTTAATTGTTTGTTTTAGAACCTGTAAAATTAATTTTATTAAGAATAATCTTAATTTAGTATAAAAAGACATGAATGAAGTTGTTTGAGTTTTGTAATAATCATGTAAATACTAAATAATGTTTCTAATAGATCTGATATCAGGGCTTGTGTTTACTCAGATTTTTGAGTATTTTATCCAAATTTTGTTGATTGTGATACAAAAAATATGCACATAATTTGTTTTGTAAATGCAAAAACCCATATTTCTCAAAATGATGGGATTTGTGACAAACTTTTATCAGACATCAATGCGATCCCTGGATACATTGTGCAGTAAGGGGTAAAAAATACTGTGAAATAATCGAGAGCTTTCAGAAACAGATGTTTTACATTACTTTTAAACCCGTCTACCATCTGAATGCGATGATTATTTTACGAGGGGGAGTCGGAAAATAAGTTTTCCCTGTCGACTGTGGTCAGAGTTGTGTAAGAAAGAGAAAAACTATAATGAGACATTAAAGATAAGACATAACTTTATTTTTCCACATAATTAGCAAGTACATTGAAACATTTGTCGTACCGCTTGATAAGCTTCAAAAAGCCCTCCAGGTGAAACTCACGGCTTTGCATACGGAAGAAGCGTTTAACGGCTTGTTTGACTTGTTTGAATTCAGCATTGCTTCCAAAGCGCCTTCCGCCGAGATTCTCGGAAACAGATGGAAGTTACTTGGTTCGAGATCAGGCTTATATGGCAGATTGTGTAGGTGCTCCCAACAAAGAGTTGCAGTATAGTTTTGCGTTGCCACCCCCAAGTGTGATCTCGCATTTTCATCCAATATCAGAACTCCAGATCTGAGAAGGCCAGGTCACTTTTTCCGAATCGCCTCTTTAATTTCGACAGGGTGTCACAGTACCATGTAGCATTGATGGTTCAACCTCCGAAAGGTCCAGCAACAAAACTCCTTGGGCATCCCAGAAAACTGTGAGGAACACTTTAACTGAAGAGGGAGTTGTTTTGAACTTCTTTTGGACAGATGATGACGGATGTTTCCACTCTATAGATGCGGCCTTCATTTCGGGCGTGAAATGGTGGACCCACGTTTCGCCCCTATCACAATCCAAAATAGAAAGTTATTGTCATGTACATACTGGGTCATTCCACGTCAAATCAAACACAAAACTGGAGAAAGTTCACCACACCAAATGGATTTTCCTCAAATTTTATATAGAGGATTTATGGGCTAAGATATCAACAAATCTCAATTTTGAAGGTTCTACGGTAATTAATTACCGAGAAATTAATTATGCAAATTTTTAAGTTTTCAGCAAGATGCGCCAACTTTTTTCTCAATTCCTTAAATAACTCCTTACCTGTAAAAGTAACTGAAGTGAAAATTCGTTTCTAGGAGTAACTTTTTACGCTGATTCCAAAAATGTTATCGAAATTTGCGTATCTTTTATAGTTTATGCATGAGCACTGCATTTGCTAAAAAACATCATGAATTTTTTTCGGCATGTCTGATCACAGACACATGCTTTAAATTTTTATTATGTTGTTAAGATGGAATAACCCTACATTCCAAAAAAATTTCATCTTGGCTTTCTGCTGAGGAGCAGAGAAAAAAAAATTGTATGTATGTGCCTATATATGAGGAGTTTCATATGCAACATTTATACTTAACATGAAAAAATTTAGAAGCGATAGTCAATTTTATTATGTCTTTTAAATTGATATCAGAAATTTAACTACTACTCCGGGTATTTCCAAAAACTAGAAAATACATAAAAGTGCTTGCATCGGAAAACGTAAAACAAACAAACAAAAAAACATGCATGTAAAACAATGTTAAATTAAAAGAATTCTAAAGTTAAAATTTAGAATTATTTTTAATTTAACCCTGTTGTTTTTGGCAGTCATCCATCAGCCAATAAATCTTTGGAATTCTGTATGACATTCAAGTCAATAGAAGGAACAAAGCTTATTGAAAGAATTGGATTCCTGTAAGTTACAGTGCTTATTTACCTTTAACAGAATGCCAACAAAATTATGCTTCGGCAAGTTTTGTGGATGGATACAGCAATTTGAAATAGGTTTTACTGTATACTGTATTAAATTTTTATTGTTACAACAAGTAGCATAGGAATGTCAGGCACTTTGTCAAATTGCATATTTGGTGATATATTGCAGAATATAAATGTCATGTAGCCAGTTATTCTCGGCAAACTTTTACGTCTGCCCTCCTAGGAGGATTATATTCGAAATGTTCTGAAATCGATTTTTAGGCATTCTTGAGTGTTGTGTATTTTACAGCAAGAATTTTATCGACATCTCTTTTCTTCTTTGAAATCCCACAGAATATGTGAAAACAAAATTTTGGGCTTTATCCTCCATAAATTACGAATTTTGGAAAATACACTCTAATCTAGAACCTACGCTATAAAATCCCACTCGTGCTAAATTTCGTGTTATTAGCTTCAGTAGTTTTGGCTATGCGAAATATTGACATACGGAAAACAGATAAAACTTTCCGGTAGACCAAATATTTATATACATATATATGCTTTATTAAACATTGTTCTTTCATTGTTCTTTGGTGAGTTAAATATCATACAGAATTCCAAACATTTATTGGCTGATGGATGACTGCCTAAAACAACAGGGTTAAATTAAAAATAATTCTAAATTTTAACTTTAGAATTCTTTTTAATTTAACATTGTGTTACATGCATGTTTTGTTGTTTGTTTGTTTTACGTTTTCCGATGCAAGCACTTTGATATAATTTCTAATTTTTGCAAATGCCTCGAGTAGTAGTTAACCCATTTATGCCTAGTCTCCCTTTTTTGGGACGGCATTTTCGCTATTAGTCGAGAACATTATTTATTTTTCCTAGCCTTTATTCATGAGTACTGAGCCTCAACTTTACAAAATATTTTAACATGACCAAGTAGGATGTTATATTTCGATTTTTATGCATAATGATTTTAAAAGAAATCATCCCTTGATCAAGAAGTTGACATCAGAAATTTATCTATTATTTCTGTTATCACTGAAAATAAGAAAGTCGCAAAAATATCCAGGCACAAATGGGTTAAACCTCTGATATCAATTTAAAAGATATAGGAAAATTGACTGACGCTTCTGAATTTTCTCATCTTCAGTATAAATGTTGCATATGAAACTCCTCATATATAGGCACATACATACAATTTTTTTTCTCTGCTCCTGAGCAGAAAGCCAAGATGAAATTTTTTTGGAATGTAGGGTTATTTCATCTTAACAACATATAAAAATTTAAAACATGTGTCTGTGATCAGACATGCCGAAAAAAATTCATGATGTTTTTTAGCAAATGCAGTTCTCATGCATAAACTATAGAAGATACGCAAATTTCGATAACATTTTTGGAATCAGCGTAAAAAGTTACTCCTAGAAACAAATTTTCACTTCAGTAACTTATACAGGTAAGAAGCTATTTAAGGAGTTGAGAAAAAAGTTGGCGCATCTTGCAGAAAAGTTAAAAATTTGCATAATTATTTTCTCGGTAATTAATTATCGTAGAACCTTCAAAATTGAGATATGTTGATTTCTTAGCCTATAAATCATCTATATAAAATTTGAGAAAAATCCGAGTTGGTGTGGTGAACTGTACTGTTTGATCTGACGTGGAATGACCCTACTAGTAACGCACGCAATGTTCAAGGGTTACCACCATGCGTTGTTCCATGTGTGGTGGGGTCAGTTGTCAGGGCAACCATCGTGCTGACACTTTCCTGTATTGTAGAACGTCGTAAATGATCTTGTGAGCTCGCTCATGTCCAATTCCAAGTTCTTCCGCTACTCCATCCATGGTGATATGACGATTCGCTTTAATCATGCCATCGACCTTCCTGACATTATCATCTCTAGTGGCCCTGTGCCTCCGTCCAGGTTTCAGTATGTCCTGCACTTGCTGACGTTCATCATTTAATTTGCGGCACCATCTCCACACCATTTGCTTCGACATCGCACATGGCCCATACACTTCCACACAAGGCGGTTATGAATTTCTACTCCCGATACTCCAAGTGCCCATTCATAGCGGATAACAGCTCACTTCCTCCTTTGACCATGAATTCAAAATGTACCTTCTCTCCATACCTACCAGGACCAGATAGAGAGGCTGGTCTCCGCTTTGCAGAAGCGCTGCAACATCGCCATCTGCTTGATCGCGGTCGACCTCTATCTAATGGGCATTGGTGTCTTGCGCGTTCACACCTGCTGTGTACTTTCGCCCATAGCCGTTCAACGCTTAGTCCGCATGCAAAGCCCTGATGTTTTCCTGGAGGTCTTTTTGCAGCTTATCAAGCGGTTTGACAAATGTCTCAACGTGTTTGTTACTTATGTGACAAATAAAGTTGTGTCGTATCTTTCATGTCTCACTATATTGTTTGACTTCATACACAGTTCTGTCCACAATTGCAAGGGAAACTTATTTTACGACTCATCCTTAGTATACCAAGCAATGGAAAAGGCGAGTTTTGGGAATTAAATAATGGATTTTCATCACGGTTTGAAAATACCCAGGTTTTCTTCAAAATGCCTATCCCGTCTTGGCCCACTGTCTAAAACCCAAGTTTAATTGGGTTTTGATGAAAAACCCGGGTTTTATTCGTTTTTTCTGGAAACTTTTAAATACTGATTTCATTTTAAATATTCTACATAAATTGGTCAGTTTTAAATGTCATCACTGGGAAATACTTAAATATAATTTAAAAGTCCTGTGATTCATGGCTATTTATCACTGTTATTACTGGTTATTGCATATATTAATAGCATGCATAGCATAATAGCAACTGTTATGCTATGGCTTACTTTCAAGACATAAATTAAATTTCATATGAATTTCATAAATTAAATTTCGATGAGTATTTAAAAGACGTAACGATGAGTATTTAAAAGATGTAACGATCAGTATTTAAAAGACGTAAACGATGAAAAAGTACGATTGCTAAGGTAAGCAAAACTTTAAATTATGGGAATAACATTTTAATGCACTAGGAACACAACTACTATGTTAATATTTTCTGTAAACGTAACCCAAAGGAGATGGTGAACATTAAAAAGTTTTTTTTTTTATTTAATAAGATAGGATTATGAAATTTTGTATTTTAATATATTAAACTAAAAGCATTATAAACAACTGAAAAATTTTTTAAATAAATTTTAAAAATATTAGTAATTAATTAAAAATTAATTAATTTTTTAGTTTCGAAAAAATGCTCCATGCGTTTTAATTTTAACTTTTTTTAGTAATTTTGTTTTATAATAGCATAAAAATATATTTTAAAAGTCTGTGTATCGGTTTTTGATTCGACCGAGTAGTTAATATTTTAGAAATATTTTCATGGATATATACCAAACTTTCCCGAAATTTTTCAGTTTTCG
Source organism: Cheiracanthium punctorium (assembly GCA_038373885.1). Classification (NCBI taxonomy): domain Eukaryota; kingdom Metazoa; phylum Arthropoda; class Arachnida; order Araneae; family Cheiracanthiidae; genus Cheiracanthium; species Cheiracanthium punctorium. Next base: position 47,479 of record JAWZYV010016495.1, on the reverse strand, counting down.
TAAATAAAAGTGAAATTTCATAATCGAAATTTTGACCATATTTAAAAAGGATACACAGATTTATTGTAATATATGAGAAGAATGTTTGTAGTAAATTTTGTACAATTCCGACCAAAATTAAGTCGCATGGAGCATTTTGAAGGCAAGAAAATCACAAAAAACTTGATTTGGAGAAAATACAGTTTAAAGTGTAATTTTCCATTTACCTTTAATACCGTCTCTTCTGAATAATTTTATTTATGATTTTACCTTAACAAAACATATTTTTAAAATAATTTCATTCGAATATTAGCTTATTTTGTAAAACGTTCAATAAAAATTGTGACGTGTTTATTTACGCGTTTGTTTACGTTTTTGTGGACATTTAACTGTCCCTTTTAATGTTTTCAAACACTAATATCTTTTTAAAAAATTGCCGTAGACATACGCGGTTTTTTCTCCATGGTTCAGCTTTAACTGTAGAATATTAGTATGTAAAAAAGAAAAAACACATTTTTGGGGGCCAATTTTGATGATTTGGGTGTCCACCATCCCCTTAACCCATTACATTTTACAAATAAAATAGGGAATTGAAGATGCCTCTGCTATCCGAATCGGTGGTTCCATTAGCCCACAAGCTATTCAGACCGTTGTTTCTTTTATCTATTTATAACGTTTTGTGTATATATAAAAAAAGCATAACACGTACACTGAGAAAAACTATAAAATATCTTTTATCATAAACCAAGCAACGCAGAAATGTTTCTAAACACGATAAATGCAAAAATTTAACTAATGTTTTGGATGAAATGGGCTTATTTTGTTCTAAATATACATACCACTTTAAATGGATCATTCAGTACTTCATTATTAGTCAAAAAACTTAAATATCGGGTCGAATAGCCTGTTGCCTAATGGCACAGTTGGGTTTGTGCGAATAACTACTCCGAATTTAAGATAATTAGATCATGAAACAAGTGTAACATTTTTCTTACAAGGACATAATTTATCAAATATGTCTAGTGGTACTTTTAGTGCGATGTTAAAAAAGATGCATTTTTCTGAAAACTCAAAAATTTTCATAAAAGTTGACAGGCATGGAATGCCTTCTTTCATAACTCGCAATGCAAAAATCATTGTGAACACAAATTTCATAATTTGAATAAATGAATTCAGAAGACATAGAAATGTGTATGTACATTAAAATCTCACAGTCGATTTTTTCATGATTACAATAAGTCCCTCGGAAAGTCTAAATATAACAGATGAACTTCATGATTTTGTAATAGAAGAGTTAAAAAATTAAAAAACTTTTTATTAATATGTATTATTTACATCCAGAGGAAGCATTGAATATGTCTCAAGTGCAGTCGTGCATTTTCTGCTGAGGAAAAAATACTTTTCAATGATTTTGATTGAATTCAGCGGAATTTTTCACCCATTTAGTTCCATGTTTTTATTAAATACCTAACTATAGACACAGCCACTTTTAAAGGACCAATCAGAATGTTTGTTTTCCTGTGCATGTCATTGAAACGCATATCCATGCTTTTATACATTGCCCAAGTTATATAAATAAGTTATTTTATTTTAAGGCTGTTGTACCTGAAAACGGTGGATTTCGGTTGACTTTCTCTCAGGATAGGAAATAAACTTATAATCACATAAATATGAGAATTTACAGAATGTTTCCTCTAAAACTAGAATAAGAACTGACATTGAGATAAAATTTAAAAAGTTATTTAATTTTTAAAAATATTATTCGACTTGATTCTTTTTCAGAGAAAACACTATAGAAATTAACTTAATTCCATAATTATGAGAATTTACAGAATGACTAATTAGAAAATAGATTGAAAACTGACACTAAGATAACATTTGAAGAGATATTTAATTTTTTACTTCTTTTTAAAAAATTAAACTTGACACTTTTTCAGAGGAAGACGCTTTTGGTGGACTTTCACTGAAGATCAGAAACAAACTTATGATGACAGAACTATGAAAATTTTTAAACTGTTTCCACAGAAACCATACTGTGAATTGACACAAATTTCAAATTTGTCACATCTTTGAGAGAAGTCCGCTTTTTGGTTAACTTTCACTCCACATAAGAAGTAAATTTATAATGTTAGAACTATGAATTTTTTCAGAGTATTTCCTCGGAAACTATACTGTGGATTGCTGAAAATTTCAAAAACTATTCAATTTTCATAAAAAGAAAAAAACATTGTTTTTTAGACTCAAATTCAAAATTGGCAGACTAATAAATTTTCTATCAAACGTAGCTTCAAAAATAAATAAATAAATAAATAATGGGTCACTTCATACTGCATCATACTGCCCAATGTCATGGGGGCCAAAAATATAATATATTTTGCTATTAGAAATTTTATAGTTTGGAAACTTGCAATGGCTTATGAATCCTGAAACGCATGGCTTCCGATCAAGATTGAAAATGAAATTACGATAGAAGATCTGTTGAAAAATTATAATTTTTCTTCTAAAACTACGTTAAGATGTTTTATGAACATTACACGCTTAAATCTATTGATAAAAACTAACACTCCTTTATTGATTAAATTTCTTATCGGATTATTTAAATCCTTTTACGCTAAAAATTTCCGAAAAATACTCCTTAAAGACAATAATTTGTAAACTCCTCCATTCGCCTCAATGCTTTGAATTTTGTTAGAAATAATGCAGAACCCAGGACAGTTGCACAAATAAAGTTTTAATTTAATTAAATAGCCCCAATACGGAATAGTGTATTCAGAAATCTTTCGAGAGGGGAGGGGATAAGTATAGTGAAGTATACTTATCCCCCCTCGTTTTAGTGTATGAGAGCGGGTTTTCATTTTTAACCGGGAATCCAGCTTATCATCAAAAAGAGACAGTGTGAGCAGTGCTGTTTTCCAGAATGGGTCCTTGAATGCTACGCCAGAATGATCTACTGGAGCGACTGCGCAAGTACAACACTGGGTCTTACAGTCGTATTCACGAAACGGCTAGTAACCGCCTGATTATGAAACTAACGTTTGACCGTTACTTGCTGGTAACACACCGGTAACCTCAGAACGGTATTCACCAACTATTTAAAACCACTGGTTTCCTGACCAACGTTTGACCACCGATTTACTTGTACTTGTGCATTCTGCTTTGTAAGCTCGTCTGTGATTGGCTTAGGGCACTGGCTATCCAACCAGCTGATTGCCGACCCTTGAACCCTCTTCGCAAGCGCTCCAAAATAGTTGAAAATAAGCAGGAGTGTAATGTGTTTTCATGTATTTTTATAATCACAAATGCTTCAATTATTTATTTCGGAGATTTCTGCTGAATTTTTTGTAATTAATAACCGATATTTTATTTATATACTCCTACGAATTTAAAAGATATATTGATTTTAAAAGATAATTTTTAAAGGTATTCGAAGGTTTTCTATTTTTATTTTTTAATGTATCTGACAGTCAAAAACAGTACGATTGTTTAAAAATTTGTGAATACATACTTAAGAGCTTACCCTGGGGGTATTTTATTTGTTTTACTGTAGGAGATGGTATGTTTTTTTTTTTTTTTTTTTTTTTTTTGAGTATCAATAATTAAAATTTCAAATGCATAAAAAAGCAAATATTTTTACAATGTCTTAATACAATTGTAATGATTCTAATGTTGAAACCTACTGGTGACCATACTTTAATCACAAAAATATGGATCATAGTGCAGCTCTGCAATTTTTTGTAATTTTATACAGTAAAGGGTAAATATATACGTGAATATTAAAATGTGATTGTGTTGAGATGGTTCTTGCTGGGTCTTAAATAATGATTTATGAGGTAGCCATTACTCAATTTTTAACTGAAGTTATGAACTAGGCTGTCTCTTGATTTTTTATATCAAGGACTAGAAATTTTTGGACCCTCCCCCCCCCCCAAAAAAAAAAGGAATTGCAGATCTCCACTCGAAATTGCAAGTTTTTTCCTACAATAGACACTTTAATCACTCTGTAGTCAGACATTAAAATAAGATTTTTTTTTTTTTCGCATGTGATTAATTTATGAGTAATAACTTAGCACGAAGTGTACAACTTATTTAAATAAAGCAGGAACGGGGGGAAAAAGAATATTCAATTTAAATATTAATAGTGAATAATGCCTCTGGTGTATTTTTATTAATGGAATAATGCAAAAATCAAGAATTACATTAGTTATTTTATCGGATGTATGTAAATAAATATTTAATACTATAAGCTTAAAACAGACTCTGTTAAAATTTACATTTTCTTCCCCCTTGAAACAGATAAAACAAATGTCAATGAACTTTTGTCTCAAAGCTACATGTTCTTCTTTTGCAAAATCGTAGGCAAATAAAAATTGGGAGGGGATGGGGGGTATGTAGCGCTGAAATTTTTTTTACCTATAGTTGAACTGCAGAATCAATGCAAATAAAAAGACTACTAATTTCATTGACTAAAATTTGGGGGGGGGGAGGGTGGGAAATCAAAGGAATTTTAGAAAGGGGACTAATTATAGAAACCTGTTCCAGCCCAGCTAACCCCTGCTAATTCACATGGCTTTGTCTATTAAATTTTGCAATGGTCTTGCTGGGAAAAAAATAAAAAATTAATAAAATTATTTCTTTTTTTCTGACAGGATTGGGATCATGATTGATTTTGATGGTATTGTAGTATAATGTCGAATTTATACACCTAATTAAAATGGTTAAGTACTTCATCCCAGAGGGCCTTACTTTTTTAGAAGAAAAAAAAAAAGAGATGTAAAAAAAAAAGGGGGGGGGGTGAGAGAGCAAGAAGGGATACTTCGGCCGCAGCGAGGCCAGAACCCTGGAACTACTGCTTGCCAATCGCTCGCTTTACCGCTGCGCCATAATTTCATTGACACGTTTGCTGTAAATTTAAAACATTTCCTTTTTTGCCTGTTTACCGTTTACTTACTTTGATGGTAATGTATTGGAAAATCCTTGACACACAAGTCTTCTAAACCGTTTACTTTCTCCTCACACATAAATTTTGCAAATCTATCAATAAATTCTAAAATTTCCATACCTTCTGTCTTCAACAGCGCTGTAGTCCGCCATGTTTGTTAACAGATTAGAGCCTCACAGCGCATGCGTCGAATGTAACAGGCCGGTAACCACCCGAATTCGGCTGGTTACATTCGTCTGTTAAAAACGAGATGTAACCAGCCGATTTGGCCTTGTGAATACCATTTTTTTTTAACCATCCGATTCTATGGTAATCCGGCTGTTACCAGCTGGTAGAAAGTTTCGTGAATACGGGTGTTAGTGGAGCATTCAAAGATCCAAGCTGAGAAACAACACTGGTCATAGGCGAGTCAAATGCCCTTTTTTGTAATGTTAAGAGAGTGAACAAATTAAACCTCAGTTCAATGGCGGATTAAACTTCCTAACAAGTCCACAGATTTTTACGTCCAAATGTGTTCCAGGGATGGGAGATTGTCTCGCCGATTACAAGCAGATAATCGATTACAGATATTTAGGTGGGATTTTTTTCATTAAAATAATTTCATTGGTCATTAATTGGTGACTTTTGTCACTCTAGGATGAAACTATTGAGGGTGCTCAACCCACCTCGGAAAATATTGGAATTTCTGAAGCCCAATCAATCACTATGAAGTAGGCGTCTATGTGAATCGGAATTAACATCATCACAAACATTATATTATGAGCAACATTGCTGCTGATCTATTCTAAAGCTTTTCGATTCAAATACATACAAATCTTAACCGTTAAATGCATGAAATAATAAAATACCACTTACCAGAAGAAATATTGAAAGGAAGGAATCAGGGCCAGTGGCTAGTGTTCCTGAATGTCTATAGACGGGTGGGTCCTCTCGTAAATTGGGCCCTATCTTGGCCTGTATGGCATAAATGTTTCAGATATACAAGTGTTCAGAAAACGACAAAAATGCCCAATTTTTTTCACGGTATCAAGTTTCCAGATTAGGAACACTTCTAAAATTTTTGTAGTCGCAATTGAGCCCATAAGACGCATCATTTTGTACCTAGTTCTGAAAATACAGTAACAACCCCCATCACGCCCAGTCACTCTTTTTCTTCATCTTTCTTGAGTGTTGAAATTGAGATGGGTGTGCCCCAGCTGGTAGATGGGGACCCTACCAGTGAGTAGGCTCCCAGGAAGGAACAGCGAAAAAAAGTTACATAAACCAAACAACAGATGTGCAGATGGAATCCTAATAGAAAAACTTAAGACTTTTCTACCCACCAGTTTGATAGGGGAAAACAGCCGCCCGCGCAGGGAGAAATGCTTTAGAAGATGGGTTCGTGGGGAAAAGTACTTGGATGTTTTTAAGCAAGGGTCGTACTTCCTATGTATTAATCGTGCGGTGTTCTCGTTTTTTTAAATTTTCTTATGGTAATTGAAATGAAAAATTGTTACAAAGGTGTTTATTATGTATTATGTATGTACACTTAGAAGTTTTTAAGCATCGGTTACATGGCCAATTAATTGGGCAGTTTGTTCTCTCTTCTTTTTTTTGGCTTTTGATAATTAAAATTAATAATTTGATTTCATTTGAGATTTTTGTTAATTGAGATCCTTAACCAAGAGGCTATCGTCTCGATTGTTCGTAAGAGAAATTAATTCGTAAGAGAAATTACAGATGTATTTATTATATATTTATAAATACATATATGTGTGTATATACCGGGTGTTTCAAAAATGACCGGTATATTTGAAAAATCAATAAAAACTAAGCGGACAGCGTTAGAAATAAACCGTTTGTTGCAATATGCTTGGGACGACAGTAAATTTTCAGGCAGACAAACTTTAACGATTAGTTACAATGTTCCACAACAGATGGCGCTGCAGTCTGGAAAAATCTAAACTACTATGTTTTCCACATATCCACCATGCACAGCAATAATATGGTCCATAAGCGCCACTTCTGTTTATTGACGAAGCCGTCCAAGTAAAAATAAGCGTCGTCAGTAATCCAAATGTTGCCCACATGGATATCGCCGTTATCAATCCTTTGCACCATATCGTTAGCGAATGTCTCTCCTGCATTAATGGAAGCAGCTCTGAGAGGTTGCCGAGTTTGAATTTTGTATGGATAGAGGTGTAAACTCTGGCGCATGTGACGATACGTGGACGTTGCCTTTAATTGGACCGCAGATGAAACAGGGCGAATAGAAACCGGAGGACGCTGTTGGATCACCTGTTGCACAAGCTGAGCATTGCCCTCTGTGGTTGCCGTACGCGGTCGTCCTACGTTTCCAGCACGTTCATTCTGCACTTTCCCAGTCCGTTGAAAATTTTCAAACATATCCTTTATTGTATCGCTTTTCGGTCCTTTGGTTACATTAAACTTTCATTGAAAACTTCGTCTTGTTGCAACAATACTGTGTTTCGGTGGAATTCCAACAAGAAAAATCCTCTGTTCTAATGAATAAACCATTTTTTCACAGCAAACTTGCAATCTGTGAACAGCACACGCTTACAGCAGAAGGGTGACGGTGACTAACAGAATGGCGAACTCAGAGACTACGTTTTCTTCTATATATTTCATATCGCCTGCAGCGCCATCTGTTGTTGAAAATTGTAACTAATTTCGAAAGTTTGTCTACCTGATAATTTACTGTTGTCCCAAGCATATTGCAACAAACGGTTTATTTATATCGCTGCCCGTTTAGTTTTTATTGATTTTTCAAATATACCGGTCATTTTTGAAACACCCGTATATATATTGTTACGAAAATCACCAAGTGGGTGTATTTTAAATCAGTCCAATGCACAGTAAATAAAAAAAATAACACTTTATTTCACGGCTCGCAGCTCGATGGCTCAAAATAATACAAGAAACTTTAGCATACGCTAACTAAAATCACAAATAAGCACAACAATAACGCTATTCAGTTCACAGAATCAACCGTGCGCTTCAAAGTCTATCACTCAACTGAACTCCCCGGAGAGAGATCCTAGCGCTTTTATAGAGATGATGACGTCACCAGAATTGCCGAGAAATTTCTGGAACAATCTTATGAAATTGAAATACGTTCTCGAGACATGAATTTTCTAGAAGCCACCATTTTTCACCAAGGTCGCCAAATCCGTCGCCAAGACGATCGCCAAGTTTGTTGCCAAGGCTACAGGGTTACTTCCACAGGTTTACCATTTACCTGATGACTTCGCTATTAACTAGTTTCACGGCGGCGCATTCAATACGAGAGCAAATTAAGCTATTATTTCGCAACTCTGCCTCTAAGACTGTCGCCATAGTTTCGATCTCCACGCCAATCATGACTTTTCCAAAGGTAAATCATCCCATGTACGACGCAAGTTGACGTCAAGCTAATTTATCTAGTTATTTACTGATGACTCGCTATTAACAATACGAGAGCAAATACGAGCAAATAATATTATTCGCAACACTGCTCCCCTCTTAAAAACTGACGACCCGGCAGTCTAATCACACAACATCATGATCAGTAGCACCATATGGAGCTAAACGATTAATGTGGATGACTTTCGGTTTTGAATTGGGCGACTTCTGGACTCTGTAGATAACATCGTTCAATTTCTTGACAACTGTATAAGGTCCTTCCCAGTTCTGTTGCAACTTAGGACTCAGACCTCTCCTTCGTTTCGGGTTATACAGCCAAACTTGATCACCCTCCTTAAATTGGTGATTCGTTGCTTTGGCGTCGTAACGAATCTTCATTCGGTCACTCGCCAAATTGATTCGCTCTCTGGCAAACGAATGAACTCTTTCTAATCGTGCTTCTAAATTACTCATGTAATCATTCCGTGAAGAGGGCGTATCACATGGTCGTCCAAAAACAATATCACTGGGTAATCGAAGAGGACGGCCGAACAACATCTCTGATGGAGAATATCCGGTCGTCTCATGAACCGCACTTCTGTAAGCCAGGAGGAACAGTGGCAAATATGTATCCCAGTCGGTTTGATTCTTCGAAACAAATATCGAAAGATGATTCAAAATTGTTCGATTGTGCCTCTCGACCATGCCATCGGACTCGGGATGTAACGGTGTTGTTCGAGTCTTCGTGATTCCCAAATATTCGCAGAGTTCCGAAAATAGTGCTGAATTAAAATTTGTACCTTGATCCGAACGTAACATCATAGGCACATAATAAGAGATCCAGTTTCTAACGAGTTCTTCAGCTGCAGTTGAAGCTTCCTGATTCGGGATGGCGATCGCTTCTGGCCATTTGGTAAAGTAATCCATCAGGATTAAGACGTATCGATTGCCTCTCGATGTTGTAGGCAGGGGGCCTAGGATATCTAAAGCTACTCTTTCGAAAGGCGCGCAAACGTTATAGCGCTGCAAACGACCCTTGGTTTTTATTTTAGGTCCTTTCCGGGCACCGCAATCGTGGCATTCTCTACACCATTTTTCAACATCGGCACGAAGTTGATCCCAATAAAATCGCTCCCTGGTTTCATTTAACGTCTTCATCACTCCAAAATGCCCTCCACTTGCGCTATCATGAATCTCCCGCAGAACCTCTGGAATTCTACTACGTGGGAGAATTAATTGCCATCGGCTTGATCTTCCGTCATCGCTCTCCCATTTCCGATATAAAACACCGTCCTTGAGATGTAAAGAATCCCAAAGAGCCCAGTATCGCTTTGTGGCGGGACTCTCTGGCGCGATCTCTTGCGAAGACGGTCGATCCGCGGAATTTAGTTTCTTCTCCAAAATTGGCCTGATATTGGAATCTTCTAACTGTGCTCTCTGTACTTCACTCGAAGCCCACCGATCCACAGTCGTTGCAGTCAAAACCTTCACGAAAGTATCCGTCTCCGTCCCGTACTTCTTCTCGGCGTTCACGCAGTGTTTACAGTCCTCTTTACAAGGTCGTCTGGAGAGAGCGTCTGCATTTCCGTGCGAAGTTCCTTTGCGATGTTCGATTTCGAACTCATACTCCTGCAGCCTTTGGATCCAGCGAGCTATCTGACCCTCAGGTTCTTTAAAATTCAAAAGCCATCTCAAGGAAGCATGATCAGTCCGGAGAAGAAATTTCCGTCCATAGAGGTAGTGATGGAAATGCTCAATAGATTTAACAATAGCCAGTAATTCCTTACGAGTGACACAATAATTCCTCTCCGGCTTACCCAAGCTCTTGCTGAAGTAAGCTATGACACTTTCACCATTTTCTGTTCTCTGCGAAAGCACGGCTCCTATCCCTTCATTACTGGCATCTGTATCCAAGATAAAATCTTTGTCAGTCCGGGGATATGTCAAAATAGGAGACGTCGTTAACGCCTGCTTTAAACTAATGAACGATTTCTCGCATTCCTCTGTCCAATTAAAACTTGCTTGGGCTTCAGTCAATTTATGTAAAGGTCTCGCTATTGTTGAGAAATTTCTTACAAAACGGCGATAATAGGTGCACAGTCCGAGAAAACTTCGCAGTTCATGTACCGTTTCCGGACGAGGCCAATCGACAACCGCTTTAACTTTTTGTGGATCAGTCTTAACTCCGTCTGCAGAAATAACGTGACCAAGATAAAAAACTTCCTTGTGTAAAAATTTGCATTTCTTCGGGTTTAGTTTAAGGTTAGCATTTTGTAATCTAAGAAACACTTTACGAATATTATTTAAATGTTCTTCAAACCTTTTTTCCCACTATAATAATGTCATCTAAATATACTAAGCAGGCCTCAGACGAAAGTCCACGTAATACAGTTTCCATTAGTCTTTCAAAAGTAGCGGGGGCATTGCAAAGACCGAAAGGCATTACCTTAAAGTGCCAGAGTCCTTGTCCGGTGGTAAAAGCTGTATTTTCTTTATCTTCAGGTCGGATTTCGACTTGCCAATACCCGCTCTTTAAGTCCAACGTAGAGAACCACTGGCTTCCATTCGAAGCATCTAAAGTGTCATCTACTCGCGGGAGGGGATAGCAGTCTTTCCTCGTAATATCGTTCAGTTTCCGATAGTCGACACAGAAACGTGTCGATCCGTCCTTCTTTTTAACAAGAACGATAGGTGAGGCGAAAGGCCCCGACGATTCCTCTATTATGCCACCGTCCACCATTTCTTTAATCAGGCGTTCAGCTTCCTCTTTCTTTGCAAGAGGCAAACGTCTTGGATACTGCTTGATTGGTGGATGATCACCTGTATTAATTTTATGTTGTGTCACATTGCAGTGGCCCACATCAGCGTCACCGGTAAAGAATAAGTTTTGGAATTCCTGGAGTAATTTTTGCACTGCTATTCGCTGTTCCTTGCTAAGTCCTTCAAGATTCTCCAGCATTAGTTGAAAATGGTGACTATTAGAATATGGTTGAGGACGGGCGACGATATCCACCGCTGGTTCACACGTCGCAATAACGGCCCCTTTTTCTACAGTCTTGGGTTTATTGTCCAAATTCAACACTCGAATAGGTATAGCTTCCCCGCTTAAATCTACGAGTGCGGCAGCTACCAAGACCCCTTTTAAGGAGAACTGGCTAGGAAAGTTCGTTACGACATACCGGCAATGTCCAGAGACTTCAGGAACCCCTTGGATAAGAAATTCAGATCTCGCGGGTATAGTCGTCTTCTCTTTCGCGAATATAGAACATGATTTTGAACACTGCTCGCTTCCTGAAAACAAGGGAATTTCCTCCCCTCCTGTCCGTATCTCGTTCTTCTCTAAGTCTACGGTAAAGTTAAATTTTTGAAGGAAATCCAGTCCAAGGATACAAGGGTCAGTGATGTTAGCCACGTAGACCCTGTGCCGGAATTTCTTGGATCCACATTCAATGGATACATCCAGTTTTCCTTGTATCTCTGTCTCCTCACCGGTAGCGGTCTTAATAGAGACGTTTGGAGACGTGTAGAGCAATTGTTCCTTCAGTTTCATGGCGAAGTCCGATTTTAGAAGAGTGACATTCGCACCCGTATCCACTAGCATCAAACAAGGGATACCACAAATAGTTCCTTCAGCATAAAATCCAGTTTCTCCTCCGCTAAGTGCGGAAACTTCAAATTTCTCTTCAGGGGCTTTATTCAGAAAAGGCAGCCTCCGCCCCGCAAGACGCCCAAGACCTAGTTTTCCTGTTTGGGAGAAGTCACGTCGCATTCGCTTTGCACGTGTCCTCTTTTGTGACATCTCCAACAGGTCACGTTCGGATTTCTTCGGGGAGAGCCCCTTTTCCCAACAGTGAGATTATCCGATAATTCCTGGAGTGCCTTGAGTACAGAATCCAGTTTATCTTCCTTTTCCTTGGTGGCGCTTTCCTCTATTTCCACAGACCTTACATGCCTGGGTGTTTTCGAAACGGTTCTCGCAGCTTCATATTTCATGCTATACGCCAGAGCTGCCTTCAAATCTTTCGGGTCTACCAGTCTCGTGGAATGTTGTGTATCTTCGTCCCTGATAGCGTCGACGAAGTACTGGGCTGCTAAACTTTCTCGAACATCTAGGGGACATTCCGCGTAAGCTAGGCTCATTAATCGCTCAACATCGGTGGCTAGTACCTGTAGACTTTCTCCAGGCCTTTGTCGCGTTGCTTTCAATTCAGTCCTATAAAACTGGGTAAGATGGCTATTTCCAAATTGAGATTCTAGAGCCTTTTCGACGGTCGGTAGGTCGTTCAACTTGTCATTCGGTATTCCTAGGAAAATCTCCGCAGCTGATCCTTGTAGAGAGGCCACAAGTTGACTGGCCTTGAAGCTATCTGTCCATCCATTTGTAGAGCTCACGACGTCAAACTGAGTCTTAAAAACAGTCCAAGATGTTTGGCCGTCAAATGTTAGATGCTTTACAGTGGGTCTAGAATTAATAATTTCTCCACTTGCCAAAATATTGCTTGGCTTCCTCTCAAGATCAGAAAGTTTCTTTTCAAAATCGCTGATTTGTTCTTGCACATTGCTTCGTACTCCCTCGATTTTTTCTTGTACGTCTCTGATCTGTCCTTGCACATTTCTCCGTACTCCTGATTCCCCCTCCGTACATCCGATTTTTTCTTGTACGTCGCTGATCTGTCTTTGCACTTCGCTTCGTACTCCCTCGACTCTTTCATGAACAGATTGTATTTGAGTCTTCATTTCTTCTGGTCCTGAACGCATTTTCTCTTGTAGACTCTCTAGTCCCGAACAGATCTTCTCTTCCAGACTCTCCTGTCCGAACGACATCTTTTCTTTCAGACTCTCTTGTCCCAAAGACATCTTTGACATATTTTCTTTCAGACTCTCTTGACTGGAACGCATATCTAACATCATAGCAAACAGTTTTTCTATTTTATCTTCCATGGCTGCTCTGGTTAATGGCATTCAAACACATCCTGATCCCACTTCTGACACCAATGTTACGAAAATCGCCAAGTGGGTGTATTTTAAATCAGTCCAATGCACAGTAAATAAAAAAATAACACTTTATTTCACGGCTCGCAGCTCGATGGCTCAAAATAATACAAGAAACTTTAGCATACGCTAACTAAAATCACAAATAAACACAACAATAACGCTATTCAGTTCACAGAATCAACCGTGTGCTTCAAAGTCTATCACTCAACTGAACTCCCCGGAAAGAGATCCTAGCGCTTTTATAGAGATGATGACGTCACCAGAATTGCCGAGAAATTTCTGGAACAATCTTATGAAATTGAAATACGTTCTCGAGACATGAATTTTCTAGAAGCCACCATTTGTCGCCAAGGTCGCCAAATCCGTCGCCAAGTCGCCAAGACGATCGCCAAGTTTGTCGCCAAGGCTACAGGGTTACTTCCACAGGTTTACCATTTACCTGATGATTTCGCTATTAACTAGTTTCATGGCGGCGCATTCAATACGAGAGCAAATTAAGTTATTATTACGCAACACTATATATATATATATATATATAATTTAGCAAATACTAGATAAATGCCCCCCAGGCCAGCCATTGTTGTTATATAATTAAAGCATAAAATGCATTGTCTTCTTCAGATGGAGAAATGCACAACACACGGTATATATATATATATATATATATATATATATATATATATATATATTTCAATAAAAGTTGTAATATAATTATTTTTCTTTTGCAATATTTTTAACGATTTAAAACCAATGAAAATTCTATCGCTAAAAGAAAAACTTAAGTGAAAAAGTTGAAAGTGAAATTAGTGTAATACACTTCTTTCAGGTCTGATTATTTCTATTGCTAAAAGAAAAACTTAAGTGAAAAAGTTGAAAGTGAAATTAGTGTAATACACTTCTTTCAGGTCTGATTATTACAAGGCAAAAGGAATATGTGATTGCCGCCCATTTGGAAAACAAATATAAAATTGTGGTTTATCCTGTCGGAAAGCTATTTGGCTATTGCTGGTGTGAAGTGCAATACCACAAAATTTCATCATGTAGTATCATTGACCCAGAAACTTTGGCAGCGGTCTATGATATCTTTGAGAAATCCCCGTCGACGAGCAAATACGAAGCCCTCAAAAATCGCCTTATTGAAGAGTTCTCGGACTCAGAGAACCGGCAAAATCGGAAGCTCCTGTCAGAGTTGCAGTTGGGGGATGATAGACCATCACAGTTGTTACGAAAAATGAAAGATCTCGCCGGTAAATCGGTTCCTAATGATTTCCTGAGGAATCTTTGGCTGCAGAGATTTCCGGCTGATATCCAGACCATATTGTCTGTGAGTTCGGATAAGCAGCAAGATGAGTTTGCAAAATTAGCGGATAAAATTGCAGACGTGTGGGCCGAGCAGCCAAACTGCGATGTTTTTGCCACCAGCTACACCGAAACGTCAGCCCAGCGAGACGAAATTGCAGCACTGCGTGCTGAGATAGCTTCACTTAAGCAGGAAATTGCCCGACAAGCCCGTGGTCGTCCTAGGAGCAATTTTTGCTCTCGTTTTTCCAAATCACCGCATCGAAACAATCGCCATAGTTCGCCGGCAGGACCGAGGGCGAATTCTCAGCCCGGATTTTGTTATTACCATGACCGGTTTTGTGAGCAGGCTCGTAAATGCCGCTCTCCTTGCACGTTTGGGACGAGTCCGGAAAACTAAATTCTGCTACCGACGCTCAAATTTCCGTGACGACAATGCCGGTAGCTTCTAAGTCCCGTCGCCTGTTTATTTTTGACAAAAAATCTCATATAACATTTTTGTCGACAGTGGGTCAGATGTTTCATGCGTCCCACTGCCCAAACATGCCAAAAATGTACAGCCTGATCCAATCGAACAATTCGAAAATTCACACTTATGGTACTAAGCTCCTAAATATTGACTTAGGCTTGCGACGAAGTTTTGATTGGAAATTTATCATTGCTTCTGTTCCAATGCCCATTATTGGGGCGGACTTCTTAGAGCATTTTGGATTGCTCATCGATTTAAAACACCGCAGATTGATTGATGGCGTTACAAAATTGATCCAACCGGGTATAATCAATCAGTCTACCTATTATTTCTCAGTTAAAGTGATTTCCGGTAACTCACCTTTTTATTAAATTTTGTTCGATTTTCCGGAAATAACGAAGCCTTCCTCTTTTAAAACGAAACCAGTGCAACACAACACTGTTCATTACATCGAAACCATCGGTTCTCCCTTTCACAGCACAACCCGGCGACTAAATACTTAAATATATGCCTTAGTTAAGGAGGAATTTCTATTTATGGTTAATCAGGGTATATGTCGACCATCTAAATCTCGATGGTCCTCTCCTCTTCATGTTGTGCCCAAGGCTTCTGGCAGTATTCGCCCATTCGGGGACTATAGGAGGCTTAACGCTTGTACGGTGAAAGACCGATAGCCGATTCCCCACATACAAGATTTTTCGCATGCCCTTTTCGGTTGTAAAATCTTTTTAAAAATTGATATAGTTCGTGCATATTTTCACATACTTGTACATCCGGATCATATTCAAAAGACTGCTGTATGCACACCTTTTGGCCTTTTTCAATTTCCCTTCTTAAATTTTGGGCTATGTGGGGCAGCTCAGACGTACCAACGCTTTATGAATGAAATTCTAGGTCATTCACCTTTTTGTTTTTTTTATCTATACGATATCTTAATTTTTAGCAAAAACGAAAACAATCATAAATCACATGTCCGCGCAGTGCTCCAACGGTTAAACCAATATGGATTGCAGATAAACACATCTAAGTGTATCTTTGGAGTTCCATAAATTGCGTTTTCAGGACATCATAAAACAACTACTGTTAAAGAACTTAAACGATTCTTAGGGTTCTTAAATTTCTTCAGTCGGTTTCTCCCCAATGTAGCTGGGCAGCAGATCGAGCTGCAAACTTATCTCAAAGGTGCTAAGAAAAACGATAAGTCGAAAATCGAATTGTGCGAGACAGCCCAGGCAGAATTATAAACTTGTAAAAAACTATTCGCTGATGCGGTACTTTTGACCCGCCCACACCAGATGCAAAATTAGTGTTGCACGTCGACACATCCGATTTCGCAATTGGTGGAGCCTTATTTCAAAATGCCGATAACGAACTCCAGCCTCTTGCTTTCTTCTCCCGAAAGCTTTCTGTAACAGAACGCAAGTATAGTGCCTACGATAGAGAGCTTTTGGCGGCATATGCATCAATCAAACATTTTCGACATATCCTTGAAGCGAGAACTTTTTCATTGTTTACTGATCATAAACCTCTTATTTATGCCTTTAGACAGCGGTTAGATAAATGTTCCCCTCGGCAATCCAGACAATTAGATTTTATATCCCAATTTACGACAGATATTCATCATATAAAAGGTTTAGAAAATCTTACTGCCGACACACTCTCCCGAATAGCAGCAGTAGGTACACCGTCTCCTATTGACTACACTGAATTGGCAAAGTTGCAAACGAACGATGATGAGCTTAAAGACTTACTCAAAGAAGGTAGCCCATTGTAGTTACGAAAAATTTCTTCACCTATTTTCGAAGGTATTTATTGTGACATATCTACCAACTCAGTGAGACCATACATCCCGAAAGACCTCAGATGGACAGTGTTTCAAACAATCCACAATTTACCTCACCCAGGTTTTAAGTCAACAGCGAAGATGGTTGCCAGCCGATTTGTGTGACCATCCGTCAATAAAGACTGCAGAGAATGGGCACGAGCATGCATTGCATGCCAGCGATCTAAAGTCCAGCGCCATGTTTCCAGTCCTCTTGGATCATTTCCGGTGCCAAGCGAGAGATTCCAGCATGTGCATATTGACCTCATCGGTCCCTTGCCGCCTTCACAAGGTTTTACCTACGCCCTGTCAATGGTGGATTGTTTAACTAGATGGCCACAGGTTCTGCCACTCAACGACATAAGAGCTGAAACTGTAGCCAAAGCATTAATTTCTGGGTGGATCTCCCGTTTTGGTGCACCTGTTTGTATAACTACTGACCAAGGTCGGCAGTTTGAAGCCGAACTTTTCAAGTGCCTTTCATCACTATTTGGAATCCAGAAAATACGTACAACGGCGTTCAACCCGAAGGAAAATGGCATGGTCAAGAGATAGCATCGAACTGTAAATGCTGCGCTGAAGGCTCACCTGACTGAACGTTGGGTAGACACCTTACCTGTAGTCCTCCTTGGATTGCGTGAGGCGCTTAAGGAAGTCATCGGTGCATCTGCTTAAGAAATGGTGCATGGCACCACAATCCGGCTTCCTGGAGATTTTTTTGGGCATCGTTCACCTGACGAAGACAGCCCTAAACATTTCATGGAGAACCTGAAGGAGAAAATGAGGAATATGAGACCCACCGCTGCTTCGAACCATAACAGACACACTCCCTTTGTGCATCAAGCACTCGATTCGTGCACACACGTCTTTACAACACATGATGCTGTGAAAAAACCCTTACAGCCAGTGTACGATGGACCTGACAAAGTTTTGTCACGTTCATAGAAGTGGTTCGTTCTGGATGTGAAGGGTGAAGAATCCACTGTCTCCATCGACAACTGAAAACAGCCTTCCTTCTTCAGTCAATCATTCCTTCCTACCCGAACCCCGTTCAACAGATTCCAGTTTCCGAAAAGAAGCCCCAGTTGTCCTACCGATCCAGTTCCCATCCAGCGGATCCCCGATTCTGAAAAGAAGACCAAATCAGGTCGAACTGTCAGATTTCCTGCGCGTTTTCGTGCCTAGAGGCACTGGCGGGGGAGTACTGTGGCGGCTAAGCACATGCCTCAACAGGCTTCCCCACGCACAGATCAAACTCCATGATCCGACTAAGCGTTCACTGTAACCGGAACGGGAAATAATCCCGTCTCCTTGCTTCACTTGTACAATCACCCCAGAGCGAGTGCTGTCTGTCACGCAGAGAGGTTGTTCCTCTTCCTTTATAGCGATGTAACGTTTCTGTGTTATATAAAGCGTTAAGTTTTTATACTTTGTGTGTGTTCGTGATTTAGGGCGAGATTTAAGTGAAACATTATTCGAACGCTTTCTGAGTCGAACAGGGGAAACTTCGAAATATATCAATGTTTCTTATTCAACTGAAACAAACCAATCGTATTTTGATCACGTGACAGCGCGATAGGTTTGTTCATTGGAAGAATTCTGGGGACTGAAAAACGTTCGATTGAATATCGCCCTTACTTTACCTGATGCATGAAGAGAAGCAGCCATAGTATAATCTAGCTTTGTAGCCCGGTATTTTCTGGGTGCATTAAGTCTTTGGGCATAACTTGCCCCCAAAAAATTATTGTTTGCTTCGCTTCCCATCGTTTCAAAGACGCAAACGCAGTAGTTCTACTCCTGTATCCATCGTTGTTTCCCGGTAAAGGTCTTTGAATACTCCAGCTGCAGGTCTAACTTCCTTATATGTATTTTACTTACACTCGACAGTACACCCGTGGAAAAAAACTTTGAATAATTCACTTAAATACTAATATTCACCATATAGAAAAATTACAGACTTATTTGCAAAATGCATCTTTTAATAGAAGGATAATAATTAAAAATGCGCATTTGAAAGTTAATTCTAAAATTCCTGTTTCCTTGGAGTACCGACTTGTAAGCAATGCCTTATATACTTGAGGTAGTGAATATAACCATATTGTCCTGTTTTATCGCGAGACTGCTCTCACGGTCTCGCGCGAGAGCTGACCCGAGGTATCGTCTCGCCGTCTCCTCTCGCAGTGGGGGTATCACCTCGCGGTCTCGTCTCGCACACCCAGGTATTGTCTCGCGGTATACCGTCCATCCCTAGTCCAGATAGTCTTCAAATTTAATTTCTTGTCCATATCTGTCTTTATGATGGTTACATTAGCTCCAGTATCAATGGCCATATGGCATGGCGAACAATTCACGTATCCCACTACGAAGAGCGCATTACTGCCACCCATTCACTGAGGAAATATGCAAGACTTTCAAATGAGGCTTTTGAATATCCCGCAGCCTCTGTTCCTCAAGTTCGGCTCTCTTCTGTTTGCCTTCATGGGCTTCTCTGATCTGCGACCCTCAAGATGACAGTACTTTTGTACAGCTGCGGAAAAAAATCGCCTGCTCTCTCTTTATTTGGTCGTCGTTCGTCGTACAGCAAAGTTATATGTACCATTCGTTTGCAAATAACGTATACTTTAATTTACTATCAGTTTAATTTGCATAAGGGGCCGTCTTCTCATATTTAGTTCTGCATCAACTTCGCATCAATTTATCTCAATGGCAACACTCTATTTTGACATTATTAATCGAAAGAAAAAATTCAAAATTCCCTAAATATAAATTTTCACCAATTTTTTTACGATAATTTCCGGAGATATTGCGAATTATTTTTTAGCGCGATTTTAAGGGACTTTCTGCATATTGAAAAGCGATATTTGTAGGTTCCGAACTTTTCACCTTTCCTTAATTTCGCTCGCTACAGTTATAAGAAATAAATGTTGTTTACAAGGAAAATACTAGGGATGGGCGCGAGACGAAAAATAGGCGTCTCGCAAAATCCCTATATCGTAATGTTAAAAGTGTGTGTCTCGTCTCGAAAACAGCTATAAATCTTTGTCTCGTCTCGCAAAAATTCGTATCGCGTCCATCCCTAGAAAATACACTTTCTACTCTTAAAGTTTTTTGTACTGAAGTACTGAAATTATCAGGTGTAGAAATTAGAATCTTCAATCGCCAGTGGTCCAAATGACCCGTGACTCCAATACTTCCTTGGTCCGTATACATAATTTAAAGAAAAAATGCAAAACGACTGCGACGATTTTAAAAATCTTTCTAATTTTGAAATTGTTATTGAGTATTTGAAGGTTCTCTTAGACAGGTGAAATGTTGCTAGGAGTGAGAATCTGTTCTCGATCTTCTGATTGCAAGAAAGAAACTTACTCAGCTACGGTCGAAACTCAAGAATAGTTTCATGATTGAAAATTTATTTCTCTCAATTTACCGTAAAAAAGTGAAAAACGCAACTACTTTTTTGCCGACCCAATATTATCACTGTGTCTGTTACTCACTTTTTTCATTTAATATTTTGTCTGCAGTGTGCAATATTTTTATAAGAGTTTTGGCGGCATTTTAATTTATAGTCAGATGAAAATTTAGACAGAAAATGTGATTTTGAATGTTCGTTGAAAGTTTGATAAAATAGAGGGAAGTCCAAAGACCTGATGCTTTAGATATTAGAAAAGATCAAATTCGTGCCAGGATTGTTAAGGATGTTAGTTTTTCAGAAATAGGACGTTGTATTGGAAGACATACATCTACAGCATCTAATTCTATACATGTAAAGCATTTTATTTGTGGGAAACAGTAGCGGACGAATAATAGACGCTCTATAGAATCACCATCAAACTGTACAAAACATCAATTTATTTGCTTCAAAATTTGCTATTTTTTTAATACCGCTAACTTTTACTATTTTTAACTTAATTAACTTAAATTAACTTAATTAAAATTATTATTTTAGTTGTTGCTTACAACTAACTTAATCGTCAACTGTTTATTTTAACAATTAACGCCATTCCTCCTTCGTCCTGCTCTTTCATGCATGCTTAACTCACTCGTTATTTAATAGTTGTTGTCTAAAATTAACTGATGATAACCTGTATGATTTAGTAGAGTTCTGTAAGCCTAACCTTGCAAGGATTTATTGTCGATAATAAAGACAAGCGAATGGAATTCGAGATAGGAACAGAATCAGTTACACACTGCATACTCGCATGTATTTAACCCTTAAATGCATAAATTTTAAAGACGTTCGTTTGATAGTCACAAATGTAAACTAAATTACCTTTATCAGTTTTGCGAGTAATTAATTAGATTTTTAAAAAACGCGCAGTTTGAAAGAAGTGTGTCAAACTTTTATTATTCACGATATGAATCATTTTTCATTAAACTATATTTTATATGTGAAACTGATGTAAGAAATTTGGCTTCTACTCTAATCTTGCACTGAAAAATACGATGCATACATTCATCGGTATCATTTAAGGGTTAAACAAAAAAGAGATTTACACAACTTTGCATATGTACTTTCAATGTAATACAATAATTTTATTTAAGTTCCGGTCTAATTTATGACATTAGCTCAAACTAAATATGCAAATCAAACCAAAGATCAGGATTTAGTCCAGTGCTATCCATAGACTGCGATTACCTGTATATGTAGAGCTCTGAAGAAGAGGATTGTGTGATATATATATGTATTGCCATTTATAGGCATTGGCCTCTCCAAGGACGGAATTACTGGTCTCTTTATTATAGAGGCAACTTATCGGTAGATCAGCGTTGTCTTTATGAAGAGACGGATGAAATTGCACCCAATCCCGTACCGGGAATCGAACCTGGACTTATGGTGTGGTAGAATGGCTCTCTAACCAATCCGGACGGCAGATTACGCATGGGATTACGTGATATACTTAGAAGTTATTTCAAGTCTGCCTCTGCACATGTCATAATTTGTTTGTCAATTGCCTGCAACAAAACCTCATTTTGTTCAGTGCGTTTTGTGTGTGCTTACTGTAGTGATTTGAACTATTCACACATTTTAACGAATATTTCTACATTTTCTGATGATATTGTCAGAGATGAACAAAGACGAATATAGTAATATGTCCGCTAACATTTTGGACTCGTTTGATCAAGATTTGCCTTTCTCCGGGCCCGGGCTCAAGTACGCCGATATATTCACTACCGCGTCTTGCACTACTTGACAGTACATTTTTTAAATATTTACCAGAAGGATCAACAGCGCATAAAATCACAGCTCTGTGTTCTAATTGCTCTCCTACGGCTACTAAATGTCAGGGGATTTGATAATTGTACATCCAATTTTTTGAGTCGCTTCAAACCGAAACATGGACAAGATTGTGTAAATGAATATAAAGCATACATAAAAAGGAAGAAAGAAGATAAAAACGGTGAATTAATTCCTGATAAAGAATCAAAAAGTGGTTTCAAGAAAGGCGAAGAGGCCAAGTCATTTACACATGAGGAATTCGCCCAAAATATTATTGAGTTCTTTAATGACACTATGATCCCATTGAGAGCTATAGAGAACCCATATTTTTTAAAGATATTCACCCTTTTACAGATATCTGATAAGGGCTTAAATGTTATAAGCCGTCGTATAAATGTGTATTATGAAAAACAAATGTCTGCAATTAAATCTGACCTAATGGATATTGATTTCGTGTGCACAACTGATATCTGGTCGGGAAAGAAGAGAAGCTTTTTAGATATGACAGCACGTAGGATAACAAAAGGTTTGAATCGGGTTTCTGTAGCAGTAGCATGTCAGAGGTTCAAAGGCACGCATAGTTAATATCGTATTACTGATTTAATTAAGCAAATTTATGCAGAATTTGGCTTGAGCAATAGTAAAGTAGTTCCATCGGTTACTGAAAACGGCAGCAATTTTGTAAAAGTATTTTGCACATTTGGCGTGCAGCTTACAAATATTAATTGCTGTGAGACGAATGATTCAGAAGATCCTTTGTTTGAAGGGATAGAGATGGAATATGATTCAAGTCTGGACGAAGAAGAGTCGGAAGAAGTTATTTTGCCTACCCATTTAAGATGCTGTGCGCATACTTTAAACTTATGTGCTACCGTTGATGCCAATCAAATTTTGAATAACATATGTACTCCATTATTTGATTTACATGCCATCACATTAAAAAAAATGCAACTTATTATGGAATGCAGCTGGCCGCCCCAAAACAGTTGAAATCATACAAGACACATTATAACACACTGGTTGTTGTTGTTGTTGTTATAAGTTGACTGGGTTAAACCAGATGGAACAGCCTATATGATGCACTTCAGCAAATTTTATCAATACAAGAAAAAAACTTGAAACTTCACAGATCTTTAAATATTAGAAATCCCATGAAAGATGCTGAATTTGATTACTTAAAAGAATACTTGACATGTGCTACACCAGTTACAGAAGCACTGGATATCATACAACGCGAAAGCAATACCTATTACGGTATTGTACTGCCATGTCTTCTAGCATTAAAAAGAAAAATACAAAAAATTGAAAAAGAAGGTAATTTAATTTACTGTGCACCTTTGATTGAGATATACAAAATAAGCATTGAAACTAGATTTAAACAATTTTTTGACCTTAACACAAATGAGCCAGAACATGCGGCAATAGCTGTTCAATCTTATCCACGTTTTAAGAATAGATGGCTTTCTGGCCTAGACTTTCAAGATCGAAATAAAGTACAGAGTCTTTTTAAAACCCCAATTTATAAAGAGCTCAATGAAGAGCCTGAACAAATTATAACAAAAAGAATAAAGAAAGAAGATAATTTTTTAAAATCTGATTCTGATTCTGACTCAGATTTTCCACCTACGTCTACCAGTACTAACGCCCCCTTAACAAAGGCTGAATTACTGATGTTGCGCTTCTTTGCAGAAGAAAGCGAAGAACTAAATTTTCTGAACAGATACCCAGAAATAAAACCAGTTTTTATATAATACAATACGCCTTTACCAGCTTCTGCACCAGTGGAAAGACTTTTCTCTTTTGCTATGATGACGAATTTGCGGAAAAATCATAAATTACCACATTAAATGTTTTAAAAGAGAGTCGTGTTGGAGTGCAACCTCAATTATTCAAAAAAATAAAAATAAATAAATAAAAAATACTTTTTGTGAGTGTCAAAATCGAACTTCATGTATAATAATTTTCTTTGAACTGTATTAAAGGCTACAGTAGCTCCTCGTTTCCTAGTTTCCACCCTGAATCATTCTAATTAGTTCCCCACACTACATTACACCTATAAGTTGGAACCGGCTAAAATCCAGAGTTCCCGTACCTTTGAAAGCATTACTGAGAACTCTCAAACATGAGAATTACCTCGTTATAGCTTTCTTTTTTTTTGGTGGGGGGGCAACTAATAATTCAATTTGAATACGCACATATTATCTAACTTCGAAATTGTTAATTGTAAAAGTGCTTCAAACAAATAACAATTAATTAATTATAATTGCAATTTTTCCCAAGCACAATTAATTAATTGTAATTGCAATGTTTTCCAAATACAATTTATTAATTATAATTGCAATTTTTCGCAGGCACAATTTATTAATTGTAATTGAAATGTTTTCCAAGTACAATTAATTAATTGTAATTGTAATATTTTCCCAAGCACAATTAATTAATTGTAATTGTAGTATTTTGCAAGCGCAATTAATTAATTGTTAATTGCGGTGAATTGCAATTGCAATTAATTATTTTTATTGTTAGTTGCAACTAATTTAGGTAATTTAATTGTTAGTTGTTATTTTTTTCCGAAATTGATGTTTGCCCAACACTGCCCATACACTCATGAGGTGACATGCAAAATCTGAGCATTATACCTTAAAAGTGTCAGAGATATGAAGATAAATATAACTCTGACTTAAACCACTTTTCCATGGCTCTCGAAGGAAAAAAAGTGACTTTGAAAAATCACATTTCAGGGGTCGTGCAGAAATTATGAAAGTACCTTTTCCTCTCTAGCAACAAACGTTTACATTCAAAACCATGTATAGTACCCGATCACCTTTCTTTAAAGATAACTCTGCGACGTCGTATGATGAAAGGCTCAAATTTGGTACAGCACCTCATAAGTTTATGGGCCACATTTTACTATGTGGAAATGTTTCTGTACAGGGCTATCATGCAAATTTAAAAACCGACATTTTGTGAATGAACGAGAGGATTTTTTCTTGACGGAGTCTTATTTCCAACCTCATTTTCAATTTTTTTTTCAATTTACACTGCCCAATTATCTCTAATTGATGACGAAAACGTATATTTAAAGCAGCAAATTTTCAATAAATTAAATTAAAAAATTCTTATTTTCATTTATTCAAAATTTCCTGTTTTTTAATTTACAAGAAAAAAAAAGCTTTAATCGCCCTGATTACGTTGCATGTTTTAATAAAATCTGAAAACGCTGAACAAAATGCCAAGAATTTCAATTCTGTGTCAAATAGGTCTTGAACTACAGCCTCTTACGTATTACTGTACAATGAAGAATTTTCCAATTTTCAAGAAATAATAAATCGGAAATAAATTATTTTAAAAAATCTGAAAATCTTTTGAGTTTTTTAAAATCTAATGTGGTATTACTACGTATAAATAAAAAATCATCCATATATAAAGATATGATGTGTTGACAATTGGGTGGTCTTTCATGGAATTGCTGAATAGAAGAATAAAATTTGATCTGAATAAAACTTCAAACTAAAGTTTTCTGATCGAATTTAAAATTTGAAAAGAGATAAATAATGGCCATCATACAATAAAACAAACAAGGGAATGCAAAAAATGGTTTGTAAATGAAGCAATTGGGGCAACTCAGCCACAGTGATGCTAAAAAAAACGGGGGGGGGGGGATTCTGCGCGCATCTTCCCTATCCGATGAAAACGGATGAAGCCTTGGTCCAAGAAAAACCATTATACGGTACTCTATGAGCAAACAACGCATCATACTATGTCTTAAATGTTAATTGTTTTCTTAAAATAAAAACATTGAAAAGCAGTTTGGACTTGTATTATGAAATAAAGAACACGCAACTCCCGAGGCCGAACGTATTACCAGATGTTGACACCGGGATCTAATCGGCTGCGCCAATTCGAAATATCAGACACCGAAGAACACCGAACTAAAACAGCAGATATCCAATAAAAACTTCTAAAGACCATTAAAAAATGCCCTCTTCCGAAACAGCTTTGAAAAAGTGACCAGAGAAGTATTTCATATCATTGGAAGAGTATGTCCCTCTCTTCGTGATCTAATGAATATAAACTACGTAATTCATAAAGACTGTAGTGCAGCTACAATTTATTTCCAATATTCCATTATGAACAACAGCCATAATTTTCCAGCAAACGGCACAAAATTGTAACTAAAATGTTAGAAAGGGTACTTATAAAGAGAGAGAACAGTCTGTTTCATTTAAACTAATTTTTTCTTAAAATCTCTTCCTTAATTATAGATTATTTCACATCTCTAACGTTGCATTAAAACATGCGGAGTTAATACTATGCCCTCTCAATTTCTGAGTGATTTTTCCAACATTCTAGTTACATTTTTATGCCTTTTACTTCAAAATAATGGCTGTTGTTCATTGTGGGATGTTGGGAATAAGATTTTGTGGTTGAGACAAAGCTACACGAGGGCTATCTGCCTAAAGTGGATGCTTTGGATGGATATCTTTTTAAGTCGGTTTAACGCATATTCACGTTACATCTGAACAAAACTACCCCAAACCCCAGACCGTTAGATCGATAGTCGCACGGTAAACCAGAAGGGTGGACCTTCATACATCAACTATCTACTATATTCAGTGATTTATCCACTCGGCCACGGTGAAGACCATTCCATCATCCACAATTACAGTAAGACTAATAGATGGAATTACATTTACATGTGCATGGAAATGTAATTTGACCTTCTTCATTTTATATTTTGTGCATATACTACTGTTTGGAATGCACTTTTTATGATTGAGAGTTACATTTAAATATTTTACAAGCTGTCTGAGTCGAGACTAATGATAATTTAATCGCAGCAGATCAAATTCATCTTAATTGGTTTTGATGGCTCTCTTTTTTATTTTATATTTTAGACGGTTATACAACCGAAGATTTAGTTTTTCTATGGAAAGAAGGGGATCCTGTTCAAGTTACCAAGAATCTACACCTTCCGCGTTTTACACTGGAAAGATTCTTCACTGACTATTGTACTAGTCGGACTAATACAGGTGAGACCAAATGATATCTAGATACTTTCTAAGTTATTTACCATAAAGCAAGAGCATTGAACATTAAAATATATACGTATACTTAAAAATAAAACTAGTCAATTGGCATGACTGGAATCATAAAATGTTAGAAAGGTAAGCTTTAGATTGATAATGGTTCAAGAAGCATTTGAGACGTCTTTTATGGCATGGTAAGTTTAAAATGTTATTCTAACTATTATCTATTACTTAATAACTATTAAAACTAAGTTGACAATTAAAAAAATTAATTACATATAAATAAATTGATATTCTTAGTTTTATTAACAAAAAATGTTACTTTTAATACATGACAAAGATAAATCGTTGTATTTTATAGTGGGTACAATTGTGATTTATGTGTACTTTATTGCATATTATACTGGCTTGCTTCTCATGAACTATTACAAAAAGTCAAAAACAATGTTAATCCTTTTTTATTCTTCCATTTCATTTCTGAAGTATTTATAGCTATAAAACTATGTAAGTTTAATTAGTTTTATTAATTTGCAGGATTTTTTTAATAAGTTATTTTTAACAAAATTTTCATTTTATGAAAAACTCATCAGTAATTTAGTTTAAGATGAACTTAAACATGTATTCACCTCTGCCTAAATTATTTTCTGCTTAAAACATTTTTTATTTCTTAAAAAAAAAGATAAAAATCAAAAGATTAAGGGATTTTTTTTTCTTTTAGGTTTTTCCTTCCCTCCCTTGCCCTTAAATTTTTGGTTACGTACCTATTCAAATTTCAATGGAGTCTGATAAAGCGACCAGTTTGATAAAGAGATCATCTACTTATAGTGACCACTTTTGTAAAATTTCATTTTACTGCTGCCACACAATACCACATTTGTAAGGTGACCACAGACCTATATCAGATGATCAGTCTTGTTATTTTCGAGAATGGTCACATTATACAGGTTCCACTGTAATAGCTTTCGTGGAAAGCTGCATGCCCATCACAGAAGTTATTAATCTTCCTTAAATTTTTTCTATAAAAGCATAACTATTCAGTCAGTTTTCGATCTGGCAATATAGAAAGAGTATTAATATCTACTTTTAATTTTTTCCTCTTATCTGTATTTTTCATTGACTAAATAGATTTATGCCTATTTTACTGCTGAAAATCATTGCATGTGTAAGAATTATTCATTAAATTATGACATTTCATACTTATTCGTTTGGTGTAAGATTCACATAGAATAGCTCTAAGAAACCAGTGTATTTTTTCTGTAGGAGAATACAGCTGTTTAAAGGTGGACCTACTCTTCAAACGAGAATTCAGTTACTACCTAATCCAAATCTACATACCTTGCTGTATGTTGGTGATCGTATCCTGGGTGTCTTTCTGGCTAGACCAGAATGCTATTCCCGCACGTGTCTCTCTTGGAGTGACCACACTGCTGACCATGGCGACCCAAACGTCCGGCATTAATGCGTCCCTGCCACCCGTCTCCTATACCAAAGCCATCGACGTGTGGACGGGGGTCTGCCTGACCTTCGTGTTCGGCGCTCTGTTAGAGTTTGCGCTCGTCAACTATGCTTCCCGCAGTGATGCGCATAAGAAGAGTGCTAAAGAACAACAGAAGAAGCAGTGGGAGCTGGAACATGCAGCTCTGGAGGCTGACCATCTAGAGGATGGAGCAACGACTTTTGCTATGGTAAGTTTCTTCATAGGTTTCTCTACTATATTCAACTGCAGCAGATTCATTTGATCGCGTATCAGACTCGACAGCATCAGCGCAGATCCATAAAAATGCCAATCCCAAAAACCAAATTTTTCAGAATAGACTTCGGGGTAAGATGTGTGGAAAATAAATTACTTTAATGATTCTCCTTTGTCCAAATACTTCTTATTCATTAACTGTAGCTTGTTTCTTTCCTGATAAATATTCAATAACAGTTCTTTAGCGCAATATTTCGGTTATAAAATTTAAAAAAAAGTAATGATTTTTAATCATTGTAAATTCCGACGAAACGATTTATCTTCCGCATAATTCAGTATTTGAAATTTCGCGTAGAATTCATATTGCAGACGAACCATTATATGCACTGGGCATTTTCAAATCCTCTGAACCAGGTATGGGCAACCTTTGAAAAGTTGCGGGCCAAACTTTAGGATCTTAGCGAAGTCACCGGCCGTATAATTGAGATTTATATGGGTTTTGAATGGTTTATATAAGTGATATGTTCGGCGGTCCTCATCAAAAGCCGTGCGGGCCCGGGGTTGTCAATAGGCTCTGAACCTTTCTGGTCAACTGCGAGCCGCATTTCTATAAATTTATGACAATTTTAAAAGTAGGTTGGATTCATAAGTTTAGAGAAATGAGTACCGAGATTTTCTGGCGTTTTTTAGAAAAATTCCGACCATGAAAATATTGGTTTTCTGAAATTTCCCACAATAAGACTATCAAAGCAACAATTCAATATCTAAACTCCGCAAAATATGTAATGCTGTGTCATTCCCCTATATTGCTATCCGACAACTTCCCGCGGGGTGCAGCAGAATCAATCATATGCAGTTATAAGAAAAAATATTTATTTTGTAATCTTGATAATGCATATTTCTGTTTTTCATCACATTTTCTTGATTAAATGATTAACAGATAAAAAAATATAATAAAATAGAACTTGATCACAACGACACTTTCACACTGACACACTCGTGTGAGCCCGTTCTGATCTCTTACATCACAGTCCTCGTCGTTACGTCGCTCCTCTATGAGAGACACACAGACGTCACGCGGGAATTACAAAATATTTCATAGTTTTACATTTCTGTGATAGTTTATTTATTTGAAAATATGTGTCATACGCAAGTGGTAGGGTTTGGGGGTCAAAACACCCCTTGTCGAAAACTTTTTAGCATGAAGTCCATTTATTTTTAATTTTTAACAAACAAATTACGCCGTTTAAGATAAGATTATGTCCTTAAACCTCCCCCTTTAACAAAAGTCTGCGTAAGCTAATGTTTGAAATATTGTATATTTGTATTGCATATTGTGTTGTAATATTACAACACAAACAGTACATTCAGTTGTTTCAGTGTTAAAACAGAAACTTATTATTAAATCTGCATGGGAATTAACAAAACAGTGTTGTAAAATAACAAGGCTCAGAACAAACTTTGCACAACCTCGAACAGAAATCTTAACTTCCATGTCAGCAACATGACAGCATTTAACGCCCTTATGATTTCCATGGGACAAAACGTCAAAATCTTCCTTGTTAACTTCACAACTTTGCACTTTCGAATATGATCTGATACTTGTGATTCTTATAAATTGACTGGCTTCTGTGTCCAAGTTACTTCAAATAGTCTCGTCTTTATTTTCTTTTTTATTAATTAGAAAGACTGATTTAAATAAAATTAGTAATTTTATTTTTACTTTCTATTTTAATGTATCAAAATCTGACGCTAGATGTCTTCAGCCCATCTAAGAGAAATCGTTCTAGCATGACTATATTTCATCCTAAAGAAAAGATCGAAAATGCAAGGAGATGAAGTTAAAGGAAAAACAAAAATTTAAAAAAAAGTAAATTATTACCGGTTTAAATAGTTAAAAATCATAGTGCAGTCTTTTATAAATATTACTTTTTATTCAATAATTTTTGGGGAATATTTTAAATCATAAGAGGAAAAAAATATATTTAAGTAAAACGCAGTTAAGGCAAAATTAAACACATTACATAAAGCAAAAGTCACAAAAATGTAATTGGTCATTTCGATGGATTTCAAATCACATAGTAGAAAAGAGTGTTTTTAAAGACTAGATCTTTAAAAAATGTTTATTTTATGATTAACGGTTCAAATCTTCATTTTCTATTACAATCTCTTTTTTTATTTTAAAATCGCAAAGCATGCGCAATGTTGTTCGTGGTTTTACTGTTTAAGTAACATCTTTAAACTGTCGAAAAAAATCAGACTCCTTCATCAAAGTTCGAAAAACCTACAGAATTACAAATTAACCGTACTGCTTCAATGAAAAAAATCCATCTTTATCACTGTACGCGAAAAAAGAAGAAACAGAAATTCTTGCAACTTCTGAAGCTGAGTCTGACTTAAGAGCAGTGGAGGACAACTTGCATCCATGGAGGGTTACTTTCAATAATTCATTTAAGCGCACGGCGTAAATTGGTTATTAATGCCCAGACAGCACATAAGCTTAAATCAAGCTTGAGATTTGGCTTGGCAATGCAAGGTTGGCTTAAGCTGGATTTTGACTTGCAAAGTGCGGTGATGGCGCCATCTGTGAAAGATAATGGACATTATTTGTCTAGCGTCCTCAAATTTGTTGAAAGTTCGTAAAAGATGTGTTTTAACGGGGATGGGTTTTTTATTACCAGTGCCATATTACCGGCAGGGCAAACGGGGCAACTGCCCAGGGCCTACAGATTTTAGGGCCCGAAAATCTTACATCTTACACTTTTGTAATTTTAAAATAAAATTACAAAGGATAAAAAAAAATTCAGAAGTTAAATAATTTTTTTAATTATAAAGTATGAACAATGAAAATAGTTCAAATTTACATTTGTATAAATTAATTTAAACTTATTTTTAATTCTTCGAAATGCTCTATATCGATAAAGCATACCAATATATGTAGGAAAATAACTAACCACATTTGTAAAGAGAATTTTTAGCGTTAAAAAATGGCAAAAATTTTCAATTATTTGTTATTATAAGAAATATTTACAAAAATGACTAAAGTGTTTGTATTGCATACATGTTATGTTAGCAACTGTGATATAGCATTTCGAAGTAACGTTTAACTATCTGTTTCTTTGATTTCAGATTACTTAACACAAAATTTGTGTTAAGTAAGTAAACCCATTCTATATTTCCAAATATGGAAATTCTTCAAAATAAAATACAATTATACTACGAAATTGATTTCAAAATCAGTCGTTTGTCTCAATTTTGGCCAGCAGCAGTATTGCTCATGAGTGTTGCGAAAGTTTTAAAACATGTGTTGCTCTTAAGTTTATATTATGTTTATTTCCCTATTAGTAGAGTCTCTAAATCACACATAAAATTATTTTAATTTTGATGCATCCCATGGAAAAATAAAAAAAAACAAATAACATATCGCCCACTTATCAATCTGGCCAGAAAACTGCTTAATAATTCACTTCAAACTTTAGTCATAGCTACACAAGGCTCTGGTGGCTGAATGGATAATGCGCTGGGCTACTAATCGAAAGGTCCCGGGTTCTATTCTAGCCACGGACACTTGATGGAAACAGTTTAACATAACTTAATATTACAGCATAAAGGGGGAAAAAATAAAGTATGTGGGGCGCGGGCGTCCCGTGTATTTAGAAAAATTTTTAAGCTTGAAATGTCAAGCTTAATGCAAGCTGGGCAAGTGTAAACTAGAACACTTGCTTCAAGCTTGCATCAAGCTTACACGACTGGAATTGTCAAGCTTAATTCAAGCTTATTGACTTGATAAATCAAGCTTGCTGCAAGTTTGATGCAAGTTTGCTGTGCTGTCTGGGTGTAGTATTTATATATGATGTGAGTAAAAGCCTTGATTATATACCTGCATTTAATGTTATTGTTTTTATTTAACTTTTTGGTAAAGGAAGGTACGATAGTAAAAATTTCGGTTTTTCGAAATCGATAAATAATACTACTGACATTTTTTAGAGAACATTTACTTACGTTTTCTAATGGAAATATATTTTCTGATGTTTGCACATTAGGTGGATCGAAAAAAAATTTTTTTTCGAAATGTTTTTCTAATGAGGTCTCAAAGGTTGTATATTGATATAAATAAGACGTATGTAAAATTTGAATGGGGAACGACAACATCTTGGGGTTGCGCATGGAGCTTGAAATCTCGAAATTTTTGAAAAGTACACCTTTCTTTAAAAACTGACCACAAAATTGGTTTGCCAATTCTAAAACTTTGGATGTTTCATAGGTTGTGTATTGTTATGAATAAGATGCAAGCAAAATTGGAGGGACTACTACAATGTCTAGGGCTTGCGCATAGAACTTCAAATCCAGAAATATCTGAGAAAATGCTTTCTTTTAAATGATGCAAAAAGGATTTTTTTATGGAAATTGTCTTGTTTAAAATAATCTCTAAGTTTTGCAGCTCTTCGGCAGTATAGCCAAATCGTAACTACACTACCCAGGACTCACCACGTGGATGTGGCTGCAATCCTCCCAGACAGCACAGCAAATTTGCATCAAACTTGCAGTAAGCTTGATTTATCAAGTCAATGAACTTGAATTAAGCTTCAAAATTTCAAGCGTGTAAGCTTAATGCAAGATTGAAT
The DNA here is from genome assembly GCA_038373885.1 of Cheiracanthium punctorium. Classification (NCBI taxonomy): domain Eukaryota; kingdom Metazoa; phylum Arthropoda; class Arachnida; order Araneae; family Cheiracanthiidae; genus Cheiracanthium; species Cheiracanthium punctorium. The sequence goes on along the minus strand of JAWZYV010016495.1, from coordinate 14,035 downwards.
CAAGTGTTCAAGTTTATACTTCCCCAACTTGCATTAAGCTTGACATAACAAGCTCGAATCAAGCTTCACATAGCAGGCTTAATTCAAACTTTAAAAAAAATCCAAAAAAAAAAAAAATCTTAATACATGAGGCGCCGGTCGGCGAACTCGCCCATATATTTTACTTTTCCACGCATTTTCCCCTTTACGCTGAAACCTCAATTTATTTTAAACTGTTTCCGTCCTGGGTCTGCGTCTGGGATCGATCTCGGGACCTAAGGTGTGGAAAGCCAGCGTCCTAACCACCATGCCAATCTCACTCGCTGTGACAACACTAAAGTTTGAAGTGCCTGTTATGGTTGTCACGCCGAGATTGATCAGTATTGGCTAATGCCGATCTGATTCTTTTATTTTTCTATGGGATGAATCAAAATTAAAATAATTTTATGCGCGATTTATAGACTCTATTAATGGGGAAATAAGCATAATATAAAATTAGAAGCAGCACACGTTTTAAAACTTTCAATACCGAAACACTCATGTTGGGCAATATTGGCCAAAATTCAGACAAACGACTGATTTTGAAATAAATTTTGTAGTATATTTGTATTTTATTTTGAAGAATTTCAATATTTGGAAATATAGAATCTTTTATTTTTAATTCTATGGTCAAGTACATTTATGACTGATAATAAATTATTTGTTATGTGGATGTGGCTTTCCAAATCAAGTAGTAGTCAAGTTGTATTCAAGCTTGACAGTTCAAATGACTTAAATTCGGCGGGAAAATATTTGCTGACTCATTTTTTTTTGTAATCTCCAAGCTTGCTGCAAGCTTAAAATGAATTGAACTGTCAAGCTTGTATTAATACGTCAAATTCAAAGAAATGCCAAGCTTGATTTAAGCTTATGTGCTGTCTGGGCTAGTCCCACCCCTGCCCTCTCATCCACCCAACCATTGCAGCGCATGTTTTAAAGATCTGTGTAAAGTCTGACTTCAATTGAAACCGGGGCATTTTCTGTCGGTGTAATGATCTAGCTCGTACGAAACCATCTAGAGATTAATGGCCGTAGACTACTTTGGAAGCAATGGTAACTTCTTTTACTATTCTTTCAACTGCCTGTGAGTGGCAGGGAAGAGTTCAGCTCGTGGATTAAAGCCGACTGAGTTGACTAGGTTCTTAGGTCTATAGGAAGAATTCCCTCCGTGGGGGACTTTCTAAGGGATCCTAGCCTGTATCTACGCGAGGTTCCGGAGAAAACCACTGAAAACTCCGAACGGCTAGGTCAACAGGCGCGACCGGGATTTGAACCTGGCACCTCCCGTCTTCCAGTTTTGAGAACAGAACCTTTGAGCCACTGGTGGGACGGCAGGGAAGAGAGAAAAGCGTACGAAGGACCTGAAGAGGACTATCGTCCCCTTGTAAGACTAAATCTAACTCAGCGTCTGAAAGCCCTTTGTTGCTGGAGGCTCTGTTATCTCACAGTTTTTTAAAGAGATAAGATCCGTGTAATGGTTGGCTACGAATTTCAAGGTCGGTAGGTTGAATGTGCGAACAGGATCATCAGATTTCTTTGTAGATCTGCTAACTTTAATTCTTAGTGCATCTGCTTTTCGAATTCGAGCTTGTGGATTAGCCAGCATTGCAGTCAAAATATTTTCTGGGTGAGCCCAATATGCATTATTTTCGAGCACGGACTGCACAGTCTTCAAATAGGATCCCCATAAGTAACGTGTCTTCAAACAAGTAATCCACAGATTTTTCGGCGCATCAGCAACTGTACGGTGTCTTTTTATATGGAACCATATTGGAGCCTATACCCGCACAATGAAAGTTGCAAGAACTTCAAAAGCTTCTTACTACAGTTGAGATGTACAAACGGAGTATTCGAGATGCCTTAGAAATCAATCGAGCGTGATGAATTTTGCCAGATTTCATAGCAACCAGGTCCTGCGGACATTCTCCAGAAACTACAACACGACATATGCGTGAGAGGTAGAGCTGGTCCATGCTAAGCTCGTCTGAGCGAAGATCATTAGCGCGTAAGTATGAGTCAATGGCGCTGAATTTGACGACGGGCACAAAATCGCAAGCATTAAGAGCTTTTTCTACATCACCCGTTAAACCCGCTGAACCAAATGTCTTTCTTTCCATTGGCTGTAGTCAGCAAATGCCGGAGTGGCAGTTCGTTAGTGTGAAGTTGAGAAATGCACCATTGCAGAGATCCGCCTAATTTAATTTCTAGATTTCCCATGACACCTTTTTTCTTTCCAGTATTAGATGGTTCTCCTTCACTGCCAATGCAAGTAAGAGTTTCAAGATCAATGGACTTCAGTATCAAACTCTCCCAAATTTTCTGAGAAATTGTCTCGGCTTTACAGTGAGCTGGGGATACATGGTCAAAGTATTTTAAACCAGGTTATATTATCAGCGAGATATGTTCTTCATGGTAAATCCTTGGGCTTTTCCGGATTTTTTCATATACAGTAGAATCTCGCTACAACGATATCCTCTATAGCGATAATTCTCTCTATTACGATATTTTTTCATAGTCCTCGCTGAATTCCCATTAGATTAATGTGAAACAGTTCTCTGTATTACGATATCCTTTAAAACGATAATTTTCTCTACAACGATGGTAATAATTATCCCTTACATCACAATAATTCTCTCTACTACGACATATTTTTTTCTACGATGCATCAGAAGCCCAACTCATGCACACACATTGAAAGCTACACAAAGAAAGTCGAGGTAAAATGTGGTTGGACCACGCCTCTGCCAAAGAACGTCTTCTAAGTTTCGTTTTGCTGATGTAACACTATGGTAATGAGAAAGTGCATTTCTCGTAAGGTGGAAGGACAGTTGGAATTTCCTGGATGACACATCTTTGATTCCTATCCCCCCTCTTTAAAAAATGGTCAAGGATTCTTTTCACCGGAACTGATATAGAAAACGATACGTTCTTTTGTCTGAACTTGAGTAATAATTTTAACCTCCGATAAATCCTATCGAGGTCGATTATTACACAAGGATATTTTAAATTATTTATGAGTTTTGTTTACTTTGAAGTTTGTTTAGTGAAAATCGAAAGCAAATGGGTAAAGAAAACAAATATCTATCGAAGTGAAATTCAACATCATAAAAGATTTTGATAAAGGCATGAAGCAAGCTGAGGTTTGCAGAAAATATGGACTTTCACAGACGACTGTTGTTGTTATTCGACTGTTGCCAATTTCTGATTTCTTTACACAGAATTCAAAATAAATAAGGATAAATTAATGGGTATGTATTTTTAGTTAATATCTAATACATTTAAAAAAACGATTTTGCGGCATTCAGGTATTATATATTTGTTATTCAAATATGCTAAATATTTATAAGCTATATCGCCGCTAGAATCCCTGGCGAGGTGGCAAGGGTATTTAACTAAAATTTGTGAGTGTTGTGAAAATTACTGAAAACTATAAACATGTTTTTCTCCTTTCATTTATTATATATTACTTGCGAGGGTGTGCTGAATGAAAACAGAACACTTTCTATTGACACCGCAGGGTATGTGATATATGAAGAACAAAATTCTTTTCGTTCCAATATCGATTCTCTCTATAACGATAATTATCTTTACAACGATATATTATTTTGACCCCCAAAATATCGTTAAAGAGGGATTTCACTGTATCTTGTCTGATCTTTCCTCCTATCAAAATACAATCCATAAAAATCTTTAAGACCTTCTTCCCTCTTTCTGCAATTTACTGCGTGTCATCTGACGCACTCTTCTAACTTTATTTTGATCCAGAATGAGTTCAGGAGGTTTCTCTTTATCTTTATTCCTTTCGCTTTCCAGGTCATGAAGTAAAGACGATGCCAGATTAGCTGCAGCCCATTAAAAAACACCGTATCTGTCGTAGGCTTGTAAAAACACTGCGATTTTTATTCTGCCTTGATCATAGGTGTCCGGCCTCTCACAAATAGGCGGCAAGTAGTCACCGTTATCGGAGATTTCTTCAGCTTCTCTATCTTCATTTCGTGTTTCCATATCAGTGAGTACAGTTGGCGATATATATTGGATAGTGGCGCTTTCTCGCCTCTTCAATTTTTCTCTTATTTTGCAAGGTAGTCTTATTTTCAATTTCACCTACTGTCGCATACCTAGCTTCCCTGCTTGTCTGCCAAGAACTCCCGTTCTGTATAAGGCACGGACTTCTCTGAGCCAAACCTGCACTGGGAAAAGTCGGTACATAAGCAGGCTGAAATATCCAATAGCTCGTTAAGAAAGTTTTTCCACTTCCTTCATAAATTATTCCTTATGTCCGTCTCTAATGTATGATTTATTTAGCTGCTGAACTTGCTAGTGGCATTTTCTATATCTTAAATTCTTTGTATTGATACAATGGGGATATTAGCCTTGATCCAAATTCCCTGTATTTTTATCGCCACTACTAATGTTATTTGTCCTTCTAGTGTATCCTGCCCATTATTTAGAAGTTTTTTCTCCTTACGTACAAACTGTAATAAAGAAGTGCATCTCGACGGGTTGGTAACTAGTAGAAGGTAATTCTTTCGATACTCCCAGCTCTTCTATAAAAACGCCGATTTTGTTTAACGTGTCTTGTAACTGACATTTTTACAATATTCAAAACAGTAGCAGCGCAAGGCTACCAACTTTTGGCTCTCTTGCGAGTAAACTGGAAATACCATCTAGAGGAAACGCCAAACTGAATATTTATTGTGACTGTATATGATACTTGTTGTAATTGAACATACGTGTGTTTCCATCGGTCGGCGCATGAACCGTCGCCAGTTGTAACTGCACCGTGTGCGAGTACTGCGTCCAAGACTAAAACAACAGAATAACGTGTTCATCGCATCGGACTCCTGGTAAAGACAGTTTTAAAATATTTTTTTTAAATGAAACTTACTCAGTTTCTCTGAATCTAATTTAACATAGTTTAAAAAGATTAAATCCTTGTAATAAATGAAGTTTCATTTCGACATCAATTTTCAAAAGGAGGCATGATTTTCAAGTATTTATAGATTTCGAGATCAATGTGCAATCCTTACACATTATCGTAGCCCCACTAGATTTTTCATGAATCTTATTCATAAAAATGCACAACTTTTGAAATCTCCAAATCGTAAGACTTGCGAAAGCAATTTTTGTGATCAGTTTTTAAAAAAAGGCATAATTTAAAAAAAATTCTAAATTTCAAGCTCGATGCGCAAAACCAAGACGTTGTCGTATCCCATTCGAATTTTACGTACGTTTTATACTTTATACAACTTTTCAGACCTCAGGAGAAAAACATTTCGAAAAACATTTTTTTTTGATCCACCCTATCGCACATGCATATTAGCTATTATCTAGTACTAGCCAGTATTTTTTTTTCCAATGGCCGGCCGCTCCCTTGGCCACAACGAGCCGGAATTGTTGGCCACTTTATTATGGTGGACAACTAGTAGGTGGACCAACGTCGCCCCCTATGAAGGGACGGACAAATGACAACCGCGCCCAGTCGGGGGTCGAACCCGAAACCGTAGTACGGTGCTTTACCCACCATATAATCCGGTCAGCGTACTAGCCAGTTTTGTAGCATAAAAGTATGGTGCTGCTTTCAAACTTTTATTCTCCTAAAATATCCTCTTATTCCATTTATTTTCCTTAAAGATTATTGCCTTTCTTCAGCTGTTAGGAAATCTTTCTTTAAAGCTGTACAAATATGTAATAAGTTTATTCAATGATAGTTTTTTGTAGTGTGTATATTTGCATGAAAGTTTGTTTTTCTGATTACCTCTGTCAGGAGACCATCTTTATGACAGACTTATTTTCTACGTCCTAGAAGGTGGTCTCTGTAGGGAGATTTCACTCTAATAGATAAATTTTTATAATTTATGCCACTAATTGCAATATTGAAATTAACTTAGGCTTAAAGTACACAACAGCTACTCGCTTCTTTTTTGGGAAAGTTTGATAGAAAAAGAGTTATTAAATTGTATTGGATACAAAAGAAAGAGAAATTAGAAATAATTAACTCTCCTGGTTTTAGATGTGTAAAACGTTCATAAAAAGATGATATATTTGCAAGTTGCAAAAGTAATAATTCAGGAACAGATTTATTAATAAATAAAGCACATAAGAAATATCTATAAGATAGAAAAAAACATCGATCTTGGTTTACTCTTATACCATATATTTGGTCAGAGAAAAAATCTCGGTCTTAGTTCAACTTCTTACCATGCATTTGGTTGAAGAAAACGCCAAGATCTTGGTTTAACCTTTTACCATACATTTGATGCGAGAAAAAAACAAGATCTTGGTTCCGCCTGTAACCATATAGTAGGTTAAAGTAAAAACTTAGATCCTGGTTCAACATTTCATTACAAAAATGGTGCTTGAGGAATCACCGCTAAAATGTTGAATCTTAGCACAACATTTTTCAAAATACCGGTTGAGGTTAACTTGCCACCGGAAATTCGGTGAAACGTTGAACTATATTTTTAACAGTGTAGAATTAAGCTCAGATGAGTATGATTTATTTTCCCTGTAACTATTTATGGATGAATGCCAATATAAGAGGTAGTAAAAAATGACTAATTGGGGGAAAAAAAGAAAATAAATTCTGAGTATATTTTTAAGAACAGAATCTAATTTAGTGAGTGTTCCCTTATTTAATGTTTTTATTATTATTTCAAAGTTAAAACAATGACTTACGCCCTGAAATCAATTAAGCTTTTGTTACTAGATGTATAAAAAATAAATTTAAAATTTTACAAATTTGTTTATTCTTCATTCCACTTGAAAATATTAAATTTCGTGATCATTTGATGCCCACAAAAAGAACATAATCTCTGATTTTTTTTTTTTTTAAACGAAAAATGCAATGTCAAAGCTCGTGTAGAATTTTACTGTTCACGCTGAATTAAAGGAGCTATTTCAACGCTCCTTAAAATATAAGCGACCGATTTAAATCCTTTTATACTACGAAACGCCGAAAACCGCACGGTTAAGACAAGAAAAAAAGGAATATGATATATTCGTCTTTAATTCGCTAAAGTACTGCTTTCGTATGCCTTCAAAAATGGTTTTAATATGACATTTGATAGGAAGAGAAAAAAAAAAAAGCACAATTCAGAAAAAATTGTTGGCAAAAGGTTTTATTGTTCTAATAGTTTCACCTATGTCCCAATATAAGTTACCGCGCTCCGTCGAGGTGAGCATCGCTTCCCCCCCCCCCTAACGGACGGGCATTTACCGACCAGGCATTCGCCTTACAACGGCCTGAAGGAATTGGCCATTCTACTATGGGGGTACCCAATGGGCGGTCAACGTTTCTCCCTATGAATGGAAGGACCGGTTAACCCCAAATTCAAACCGGGAATCGAACCCGGACCCAAGGCGTGATAAAATATTTTTTTAACCGCTACTACACCTAAGCACTAGCATCGGCTAGCGTTTCCAGTGTTGAAAAATGTGACCAAAAATGGGGTGTTTTCGGTGTTTTTCTGAAACGTTTTCGAAAATGGCGCTAGAAATGAGCTTATGTATAGCTTAAAGTGTTAAATTCTGCATAAAATCAGTACCCATTTGATATGCTTTGCTCCTCTTACAATTCCAGTAATCGTTCTTGTAATCGCAGTCAAAATCCTATCTATGCCGGAAATCCAAGACGCGGCAAATACCTGCCCTCTTATACCACCTACAGTGGTCTCGGTTTCCACAGGATGGGGAAGGAACATTACGAGCTCCCTATCATTCTGTCCTAATGGCCTCTGTGACTTTCTAATGGGGTAGAGTATATTCATTAATTTGCCTTTATAAAAATGTTCCCTAATTTTCTCTTGATGATTTGTTTTTTAGACCCGCAAATATAATGAAGATGCGGATATTTTATATTTAGATCCACTGATAAGAATACAGATATAAATTTTTTAGTTAGTGCATAATGTCAAAGCAAATGTTATCTTGAAATTTCAGGTATGTGCATAATGTTTTCTGTATACAGTGTACCCGGTGAAATCCGATGTCGCCCCAATAATTTTTGAACGGCAAGTGATATAGTCATAAAAGAAGAGACTTGGTATAGTATAGTTGTCATGAACATGAAGGGAGAGCGTGCGGCGAGAGCTGGGTTTGAACCCAGGGACTTATGGGTGGTAGAATGAATTTGAATTTGAATGCGATAGGTTTGCCGGCTTGGTCGGCGGAGCTGACTTTCAAGCCCTTAGCGGCAATCTGCGGAGTTTATTGGGGAAAAAAAAAAGGCTTTTTACAAAATATAGCTGGGAAGGCCGGGAACAGGGATTTCCCACGCAGGGGCCTGTGTCATAAAGTGTCCCCACTTAAGATACAAAGAATCTTCATGTTATGCGGGACAGGAAGTCCTGCATTGATGTTTTCACCTGTTTGAGAGATGACCTCCTTGACTTGGCCACTGCTATGCTGTTAGTAGGTTAGTTGGACAATATTTGTTAACCGAGAACAGATTCTGGCCATTTTCCTTGTGGACACTTTGCTGCGAAGGACGCTTAGAGTCCATGCCTGAGCATTTTCTTGCGGTGGTCTTCGCAGGTGATTAGATATCCGGCTCGGCCAAAAGGTACCCGCTCGACCGGCCTTCAATTGCCGGGTGTTGTGTGCGCGGAGGTACTCTCGTGCCGCCACACTACTCCCCCCTAGAGAGTCGGTCGGAGGCTGACGAACAATGTTCCAAGCGTTATGGAAAGTTGCCACTCGTTGTGGACTTTTGTGAGGTCGCTGCCGCTCGTTGCGGACTTTGTGAGGTCGCTGCCACTCGTTGTGGACTTTGGTGAGGTCGCTGCCACTCGTTGTGGACTTATTCAAGTAAGACACTCGTTGAATCCGAGTGTAAGACACTCGTTGTGGTGAGGTCGCTGCCGCTCGTTGCGGAATCTTGTAAGAGCCGAGCGAGCATACTTGCCAACTTTCAGAAATGGCCATCAGTAAAATTATGCGCGAACGACATTTTTCAAATTTGTTATACTAGATAACGCGTGGGCATAAATATATCCCTTTATAATGCACATACATACATATATATATTATACATACACACTGAAAACATACAATAGAAATACTTAAGTGTTTTAAAAAGTCATGTTTTTTTTTTTTTTTTTTGACAAAATTACATCTTAGCTCTTCTCTTCATTTTAACACTTCCAACACTTTAATAGCTATGTCCTTTCTTTTATATACAGGTTAATACATATACTTTGTGTACATAATTAAACTATGCATTTTAACTAAATTATTACAGAGCTAAAATACTTAATTTAGTACAATTAAATTTAAGAAAATAGGCAGTTGTTGGATAACTTAAAATTATATATATAGTATGATATGAAAAATGAATGATAAAAATTAAGTTCATTGTGTCCAAAAAAAGTTGTGTCCAAAAAAAGTTAAAATTTATAATTGAAAAGGAAGAAGAGGGAGGAATCAGTAGTAGAAAGTTATTCTGCTAATACAGAGAAGGGAAAAAAAAGCTAAGTACTTGTGAGGAGAACTATGACGAAGCATCAGAGTTTAATACAGCTGTTGTGACCGAGGATATGCTTTTGCTGTTTTCTGAACAAGTTACATTATTCTGGTGCATTGCCCCATTAACATGCCGCGATATATCGTTGCGACCACCATGGGATATATTAAAGTCACGTCGACATACCTCACAAAAAACAAATTTTATCCCTTTTGACGACTTTTTAATACAGGGAAATTCATTTGTGTACGAAACTTTATAAGTTTGAAAATAACCTTTAGATGGTTTGCTTAAAGACATTATCTATCAGCGAACACGTGCACAGAAAAAAAAAAGCTAACGAATCAAGTTTACTCTTCACTACGACCGAAAAGAGAGAACGAAACAAAACAATTGCACATGGAAACTGGCGAAGAGTAAACAGCTGGCATTTTGCCAAAGCGCCAAACACAGTATGAATTTCTGCTTTCTTCCATTTACACTGTTAGGCGAATTTAACCTTTCTTAACTCCAAACTAGAGATTGGTGCCAAAAAATGTAATTCTTTGATAACCCATTTGTTTACTTTCGTTCTCTGGTTTGCGCAAACAGACTATAGACTGAGAATACCACCACCGACATACGCTCGCGCTTCCTTTTGGCAGGGAGAAAAAGGAGGGATATCGGCCATGACGTCACCAGCCAGAAAGAGGAGAGCCTTTCTTTCCCTCCTTAAGAGGGAAAAAAAAAAAAGATTACATTTGCAGCCACCACCCTCCCCTTCTCTCTCTTCTAGAGAGAAAAAAACCGGTCTCCCGTCCGTCTCGAGGGGAAAAGAGTACAGGGGAAAAGAGGCCTTTCTACTCACGGAAAAAATCACAAACGGTGGCTTCCTCTGAGATGCTCTGGAAATTGGGAAAGAGGGGATAGCAATCTGACAGTTTTATTACTCTCTTGACCACACCTCTAGTCTTCATCTTACAGAAGACCCCCAGGAGTGAGGGGGAACACACAACAACCCCTGTTCCTCCTAGTTGTTTGGAAATAAGCTATTCATTATCACTTCCGTTTGAGAACTTAGACTGTATGGGATTTTTTCTTTTTACTATAAAAATGAGTAGTTTAAATGTTCTAAATATCAAATTGTTTGAAATGATTTTAAAATACTGAATATACACAAACATGACTCCGTAAAAATGTATATTTATGGAGGGATGTTTAATATATACTGTAGTATCAAAATATAATGTATATTATATAGCAAAGTATTCTTTCAAATTATATTTATTCATGAAAACAATAATAATAATAATAAAATATTCAAAGTAACAATATTATGATTTGTGTGTGCATACATTAAAATACTGAATAAAATTTCCATTAGAAGTCAAATTAAGTAACATAAAAATATTACACATTATCTGCAATTCTGTTAGACAAAAAAGAGCGTTTTTTTTTCATTTTTTAATACGCATTCATGTTTTTATTTCAGAAATTGAAATGTGAAAATACAAGATTTTTAATAGCTCTTTTATTCAACAAGATAATATAAAGGTCATTACAAGAGACAATTAGATAGTTTATGATATCAATTATACCTCCATCCTCTCTCCTTCGAAAAAAAAAAAAAAAAAAGAGAGGGGGGGGGGGAGACAGAAAAGAGAGAGAGAACGAAAAGAAAAAAGAACACAATTATTCATCGAACAAAACGCACCGCCCCCCGCCTCCGAGAAAAAAGAAATTAATGTAAAAGATCCTATTTTACTTCCATAAAATAGATGTATTTGTCAATCTTCTAATTAACCGTCCCCACAGACAAACTAATCGTTCACCCCCCCCCCCCGACAAACTTGTATTAATCCGCCCCTGACAAAACGATCTATCTGTGGTTGCTATTTCATAAAAACAGTGGTCTAAAGAGATAAGTAATAAACGGTAAAAGCACATTTTAGATTACGTTTTTGGCAGTAAAATTATAATTATGAAAAATAACAAACTCAATTTTGTTTTGTTTGTTTGTGGGATTACGGCCGATTAGCTACGCGTGGGCTCTAGGCCGATGGGTGGGGTGCCCTCCGTGGGGGTCTTTCTAAGGGGTCCTAACCCGTATTTACGCTAAGTTTCGGAGAAAACCACGGAAAACTCCGAACGGTTAGGTCGACGGGCGCGCGATGGGACCCGAACTCGAGACCTTCATACTTCGCCCGTCTACCTTTTCCAGTGGCATAACCACTGTGCCATGGTGAGGCCCAAACTCAATTTTCAAATCAAATACTTTAAAAAAGAAATAATTATTAATTTTAAAAATCTGATAAACACTACAAATTATACATAATTTTATCACAAATTAAGATAATGAAAAGAAATTGCGCCCAAAAATTACTATACTGATTACAAAATTAACACTCGAAATATAGGGACAACTAATTCACAGTATGACTTATTTTTAATACTGTTGCGCTTTCATCAGTCTTTTTTTTTCCCCCTGTTCTCGATATTTACTTTGTCTAGAGAGACAAGTAGTAAATTGTGCCTCTGTACATTTTATATTTTCCCTATATTAATTTCCATCATTATTGTCTAAATGCCAAACTCAGTTTTCAAATCGAATGTGCTTTAAAAAAAAAAAAAAAAAGAAAAAAAAAAAAAAAGAAACCCAACCTTTTAAAATCAAATAAACAAGTTGTACTATGCAAAAGAACTATTTATCACAAACCAATGAAAGGGAATAGCGCACAAAAATTATTATAAAGGTTGCAAAACTGACAGTTAAAAATTTCTTTCTGAAAGAAAATATAAAATTATATAGACAACTAATTCACAGCAAATATTTATTTTTAATGCTATTGCACTTTATTTTCCGAACATGTACCATGTAAGGAAAGTATTGTAATCATGAAAAAAATTGGCTTCGAGATTTTGGTGTATTGACACGTTTTGAGGTCTTCTGAATTCAGTTATGCTGTTTTTTACGAGATGTGTGTGTGTATGTGTGAACACGATAGCTCCTAAACGGAGCATTCGATTGAGCTCAAATCGGGTATGTGTGTTATAAGCCACCGTCACAAGACCGGTATTGATTTTGGTGTATATAGGACTTACATAGGCGCACCCACGGAGGGGGCTATGGGGGCTAAAGCCCCCCCTAAAGGCGGGAAATTAGAAGTGAAAAGTATTGAAAATTGTCACTAATGAGTTAAATGTTTTCTTTTTAAAAATTGTCAAATTATTTCTAAAATACTTTTTACCAAAAAAAGATGTTAGTTTTTAAATAAAAACTTACAGTTAGAGCAAGAAACACGGTTAAACTTGGTTACAACATCACTGAAAAAATCATATAATTATTTGATTCTAAAATGAGTTACATTGCTCGTGGGGTTGTGTTCTACGGGCAAGTCGACTGGCACAGAATAATTTGACGTTATAAGAGAGTTATAACTTTAATTGAGGTCACTATAACCGAGTTCAGCAGTATTTGTAGCCCGGCCCCCCCCCCCAAACTAAAATCCTGGGTGCGCCACTGAGGACTTATAGTGTTTATACAGGGCTAAAGATTTCTTTTACATTATGGCCTATGGGGGAAATTCTTGAAAGTGCGCTAGCAGTAGTAGATAAACGAGAGTTCACCCCAGCCGCAGCCATGTTAATTCGCCGCAGCCATACAAGTACGTTCCCTGGGTCGAGAGAGAGGGGGGGCGTGGTCGGACCGGATGTGGGGAGCGGATGTTCGAAGGGTTGATAAGAATTTTTTTTTCCTTTTTTTTTCAAATAAGGGGACTTGTAATTTTTATCAGACTTTAAGATATTTTTCAAATAAGGGGACTTGGAAAAATTTTCAGACTTTAACAATTTTCTCAAATAAGAGGACTTGGAAAAATTTTCAGACTTTAACAATTTTTCAAATAAGGAGACTTGTAATTTTTTTCAGACTTTAACATTTAGCATCAAAATAAGAGACTTTGACATAATTTTAATTAAGCTATACTTTATGAATTAAACCTGAAATAAAAAATATTATTATAAAATGAGGACCCACCAGCCGCCCGGTAGAACTCGTCTACCGCCTCATTTCAAATAAAAATTTTTACTATGCTTTTCCACGTCACGCTAGCCTCGCATGAATGGAGACAGGGCGTAGCACAGCAGACGCGTTGTTGTTTTTGTTTCTTTAAATAATAATTAACTATGTTGAGCAAAGAAATGAACAACATCCCCAGGAGGCCTACAAACAAAAGAAATCTCCACACAGTATACTACTGCTATTCACTTGTTAAAAAGTACCAACATCTATACGGCTAGCAAGACCGGAACATAGAGTAATGATTTAAAATACATTAACTCTAAGTTCCGTCCCAGCTGACCAATATCAAGACATTACTTCTTTTTATCCTCATATGCTGAAAATAGACATAATATTTTGACACTAAAAACAAAACACATTTGAAGATATTAAACGCTTTAAAAGTAATTTTTTTCTTATAACAATTTACCAGATTCACAATGCTATTTTATGTAGGATAAAATTAGTTAGCAAGCGAAAATGTAATCTTAATTAGAATTTACTGAAATACAAAT
>JAWZYV010016494.1:0-67327 GCA_038373885.1 Cheiracanthium punctorium | reverse complement strand
CGACCTTCACCACACCCCTCAGCCCAGCGGTCGACATCCGGAAGACGGGGGGAAATTCTGAACCCCAATGTTTTGGATAGCGGTCGATGAACTCTTGCGTTCTCTCAAAAATGCTTGTGGAAAAACCGCTATATCTCTCTTATTATAAGAGTACAAACGAAAATATTTCGGTACATTCCGGTACAAACGAAGTACAAACGAATGGCATAGCTCAAATTTGCAATTTGCGTTGTGGTCGGGCTGCCGTTTCCCCAGCCCGACCACAAAGGGGGCGCTGTATCTCGATATCGGTATCGGTACAAACGAAAATATTTCGGTACATTCCGGTACAAACGAAGTACAAACGAATGGCATAGCTCGAATTTGCAATTGCCAATGTGGTTGGGCTGGGGAAATGTAGGTCAATCCCCATCTTCTACTCCCTAAGCACGTACGGGTGACCCACTTCAACAGTCTTGTTTACAAACTTGTGGCAGAGGTTGTGTCCGTCGATAGCTCAGTTGGCAGAGCGGTGGACTGTAGCGGGTGAGAACTCAGTTATCCATAGGTCGCTGGTTCGACTCCGGCTCGACGGATTTCTTTTTTTTTTTTTTTTTTTAAGGTATGTAGGGTGTCCCGAAAACATATACCTCGGCTTTCATTTCACAATTATTGATCATAGACATGCATAATAAATAATAAGTAATGCAAATAAATAAATAAAAGGTACAAATTTCTATGAAATAGGTTAAAATTTCCAGGATTATTGAATTTGAAAACATACAAAATTTAAATTTTTAAATGCCCCTCGGAACTAAACAACAACAAAAAAAAAAGATCCCTAAGTAAAATGTGCTCCACATACATTAATTGGGTGGTTTACAAAATTCAAGCCTTTCATCGTCAAAAGTCTCGGAGATGTCTTTAATCCAAGATGGTGAAGGGCTGCATAATACCAATAATAGTAAAAGTATCATGTATATTTATACAATCTTTGTTTACTTCCGTAATGAGTGTAAGATCTCTGAAACACGATCTTCCGATGTCATTTTTTTCTTCCCCTTTCGAGATCCTTCGAAAAGGAGTTAAGTCAGCCTATATTCATGTTACATCTTGGATATCCCTTTTTAGGATAAAATGCTCAGATTTTATCCATCACCTCTTTAGTGTAAGGGGCACATTTCACTAAGTGGGAATTTTTATTCTTAAATCATTGAAAATGTTTCTCAGTCCTCGAGCTCAGGAAAAGGCTTCCTTTTTTTCTTGGAAATTATATGTCCATCTAATAGGTCAACAGTATCCTCATTACTGTTTGCGACCCCCTGTGAATTTGTTGTTTACGATATATATATATAGATATAGATATAGATAGATAGATAGATAGATAATTTTAAGTTGATGCCAAAGATGCTTTTTTTTTCAGAAAAAATTTTTCATAAAAAGAAAATGTATACAATTATTAAAAATAAATAATAAAATTTTTAAAAATCATTGTAAAGCACATTAGTTTTGAATAATACTATTTATAATAAATTTTCTTAAATGAATAAATGTAAGAATACGGCCGATTATCTGCTTGAGGAATCTAGGCCGAGGGTGCCCTTCGTGCGGGACTTTCTAAGGGTTCCTAACCGGTATTTAGGCGAAGTTTCGGAAAAAAACAAGTCGAGGGAAGCGACCTAGATTTGAACCAGGTACCTTCCGACTTCCACCTGAGGGCGCAAATGCACTCGGCCACTGGTCTCGGACAATGCGCTTTCTTAAAGGAATAATATAACTGTTTTTATTAAATAATTTATGAGAATTCAAAATATTTTTCCGCAAGAGTAAATTCCTTCTTTTTTAGTTAGTAAGAATTTTAAATTGTGAAGTAAAAGAAATTGTTTGTTGATGATTATTTTCTTTGCCCTATTAAAATTTTATAATTATAATACTATCATATTTGTATTGAAGGGGGAAGCAGGCCCTGATTTTCTATTAGGCCCACTAGGTCCCGGAATGTTTGGGGCTCCACAAACAAAATCCCAATTCAATTTTTATTAATTTTATCTTTTTTTAATAGCAGATTTTTGTATATATTTTCAAGCTTTTTCAAACAATATTTTAAACAAGTTGCCAATCTGCTCGATGACTGGGCGGCATTTCTAACCAGGGGTTGAAAAAAGTTGTAAATTCTTAGGTATTTTATGTACAGCTTGAATTTGTTTGTTAAATTCATCATGAAAGATAATAGACAACCAGGGATTGATGATGACCAACTGAAAACCCGGTCATTGATGAATTTGAGGGCCCCATCTATGAAATTTGTTTCATTGTTCATAAAATTTTGATATAAAAAAGAATATTTCAGAACAACATTTGGAATTGGGGCCCTTTCGAGCCGGGGGCCCTGAGCAAAGTCCCGATTTGCCCATGCGATAATAAGGCCCCGTAGACGCTTGCCATTTTGGGGGGGAGGGGTGAAAGCGAAGAATTTCGATAGCAGGGCCCAGCAAGACAGTCATTTACCTTTGGAAATTTCACGCTGCCTACTACATCAATGTTAGGGGGTGGGGGTGTACCCCCCAATCCCATTCTGTGCCTATAGTCAAGAATTTTCTAAATCGGGCCCTGAGGGGAGGAAGGAGAGGGGGCGGCAGAAACCTACGCTACGCCACTGAGGTACAGGTTGTAAACTAGAATAGCACAACACCGCGTTTAAAGTAATGTGTGAACAAAAACACGTGGATATGCAAAAAAGAATGCTGAATAAAGAATAATGAATATAAATGTATGCTGTGGTAATGCTGCCATAATCCAAGTTGATCTCCTTCAACCCGTTCCTTATCAAAGCAGAAACATATCGTCCGTCGATAGCTCAGTTGGCAGAGCGGTGGACTGTAGTGGGTAAAAACTCGGAAATCCATAGGTCGCTGGTTCGACTCCGGCTCGACGGATTTTTTTTTTTTTTAACCCTTTAACCAGTGGCGGCTCGTGGGATACAGCAAGTACAGCCGGGCTGCACTTGAAATCATCACATACTTCAAAATAATTTATTCTACTAATTTTCCTAAATTCAGATTAGAATTATGGAATTCCTATGGTAAATTAAAAAAATCTCAAAAAAAAAAAAGCAAAAAAACCGTATTGTGGCCAGATCGCTCATTCAGAAAAAAAGCACTTTAATCTTCCCGCAATTCAATTGGGAAAATCTTTGGTTCAGCCCAGAGCGCTGATAAGAAAATTGGCAGCACCGTTGCCATGACAACGGTTTCGTAAGCATTTCCTCCGGCATAGGCTATAATGGGGGCACCTCAGCTCATTCAAGATTTTGAAAGGTCGGCAGCACTTGTGAATTCGACTCACTGATTGGCTCGAGAAGTGAGGGAGGGAGTAAGGAGAATATTTGTTCGGGAAACTCTCGACTTTATATTGCTGAATTTATCAAGAAGGTAAGCCTGAATAGACGCTTATGAATGGACAATGACCCATCAAAGCAGTATTGTTTTTAAGTAAGCAAGAACTGGCATTGAGAGGACATGGCGAGCGAGAAAATTCTTTAAACATAGGAAATTTTAAAGAGCTTTTAAAATTATGGATATCTGAATTAAAACAACGCCTTTTTATGAGGGCATCACTGACCGATTCGCAAGTTTAAAAGAAAGGAGGATTGATTTGACTTATAAAAAATAAGTACGTTTTCTTTTTTTTTTTTTCTTTTCTTCTCAAGTTATCGTTACAAAAGAAAATTCTAAGGAAACTTCGAATCAGACACGGATGAATGCAATTTTGAGGATAAGAGCGGCTGGTTGAAATTTATGTCCATTTTATGGAAAAGTAAAATAGGATCTCTTACATTTTTTATGTAATTTCTTTTTTTTTTCCTCGGTGAGGGCTTAATCCGCCAGCTTTCGAATTCAATAACAAAGATTTTCCATTCCTGTCCGGAGGAGGGGGGGGGGGAGGCTTATATGCTTTCGGCTGCACTAACAGTTTTGACCACGGGCCGCCACTGCTTTTAACGCGCAGTGTTCCCGCTCTGGGAACACCCAACTCTGACGTGTTGACTGTTGCCAGTCACGAAGAATAGATGTGATTTCTATCAAAATAGTTGCGGGTGACAGCTCCACGAGAATCCTTTACTTTTTAGCACGTCATTTCGAGTAAAAAAATGGTCACGATTATTTTTAACAGCACTGACATCTGCTGAAAAATGGAAGAATGCGAGAACAGCTGTATAGATTGCCCAATGCTGAAAAAAGGGCAGCCGTTGCCATCGCTCGACTTAACTACCAGCAAGATGGCGGACGATCGAAACGTTTATCGCGTGCCACAGATCTAGAGACCCTTTTTTGACGACAGCTGGCTGTGCGGCACAGCCAGCTGTCGTTACCAGCTACAATTATGATAATTTACAAATATTTTGGATTTGGGGGGAGTTTGAAACATCTGGTAAGTGATAATCCAAGAACTTTGCTTGATCTTAGAGACAGCATGTCACAACATGTTCGTTACATTTCACCGAACACGCTGTGTGGTCATCTGTGGAACTTGTTCTCTTAAGACTTCAGAAAGTAGCTGACAACGATGGCCGTCCTGTTGAACAGGTTTTTGTTGTAATAATATTTGCAAACTATCATAAATGTGCGATTAATATTTTTTTTAAACGCCCCCTGTTCACGAACATTTGAACTATTTTTTTATTTTTATTCACTCAAACGAATTCCCATACCTTCATTATGTCCTACACAACTTTCTCAACAATTGTTTCGTCTGTAGACAATTTTGAGATAGGGTCGTTTAATTTCGGACATCCTGTATATTTTTAAAGGAATGCTCCCTAATTTTCCTTCTCATTCCATCTACAGAGAACTGCCCAAAACTCCAGACTGTTCCATCGACAGCCGCGCGGTAGGCCTTAAACCCTGGACCTTCACACTTCAGCCGTCTACCGAAGTTCAGTGCTTCATCCACTCTCGTCTAAGGGTCGGCGACTGATTGCTTTGAATTACAAGATAAAGGACCCCCTTTCATATATTGGCTTGCGTCGTTATGATTTGGACTGTTTGATTTTTACTTTCCGAACATGTACCGTGTAAGGAAAGTATTGTAATCATGAAAAAAATTCGACTTCGAGATTTGGGTGTATTGACACGTTTTGAGGTCTTCTGGATTCATTGATGCTATTTTTACGAGATGTATGTATGTATGTGTGTTTTGCGTGTATGTGAGTGAACACGATAGCTCCTAAACGGGGCATTCGATTCGATGGAGCTCCAATTGGGTATACATGTTATAAACCACCATCGTAAGACCGGTATTGATATTGATGTGTATAGGACATATAGTTTTTCTACAGGGCTACGACAGCGATTTCTTTTACATTATGGCGTATGGGGAGAAATTCTTGAAAGTGCGCTAGCGTTTAAACGGCGCATTTGATTGAGCTTCAGTTTGGTATATATGTTTGAATGAGTCATCGATTAAAATTTATTTAAATGCTTGGGAATGATGTTAATCGTAAGTGTTCGGAAAGTCGAGTGGAGTCACTCCAGATTTTTTTCTTTTGTTTTTAGGGAGGAGGGTACACCATGCACTGGTTCGACAGCTACTCCGCCAGCATCTCGCTACTGTTCTCTGCATTGCTGGAAGCCATCGGCGTGGCTTGGTTCTATGGTAAGATTTCTTTTTTTCTTAACCATTATACTACGACTCTGGTGCAGTTAGTTACCCAAATAATGTATACTGTGTGGAATGTTGACCAGAACACGTGTATAATCTCTGGTGAGCCCGGCAGGCAGAAAAAACACAGGTTCCGGTGAAACGCAATGTGGCGTACTTTGAGATACGTGAGTACGCTTTGTGGCATACCTTGAAGAATGTAATATCCCTGGCTAGAGAAATATTAATGGATCCCTGCCAGGGATTCTATTTATCCCCTGCAAGAGAAATGTTAATCCCTGTCCCTACAAGTTCAACAGCACCTAACGATTTTAAATATTGAGAATAGAAATTCTCCTCTTGTTCACTAGACAAAGGAGTAAGTTACGAACATCCCTTTGAAGTACATATACACATGCCTGATGCCACTTCTCATTCTGTAACTGGAGTGAGGTTTCAAAGGAAGACTGAGAAATGAAGAAACAAGCACTGCTCTGCCGCGAGCCGGATTTGAGGGTAGACGTAGAATCGACATAGGCAGGAATATATGTGCGTGGAAAATCGGGGGTTGACTTCTGTTTCAATTTAAGTCTCTTTCCAGACATGTTGGCGACTGGATTTGCCATGTAATACCTAATATATAATGTGAGTGGAGCATTTACGCCTTCCCTCCCTTTTTCTTTCTTTTTTTTTTTTTTTTTTTTTTTTTCAAATGTCCCCTCCTGAAGAATATTTTCCTTCAAATGCCCCCCCGCCCAATGGAAAAAATGTTCAATTTGCACGCACCCTTTTCCTAACATGCAAGTTTTTTTTTCTAAATACAACCCGTTATTAAGTCAGTTTTTTTACTTGACATACGAGCTAGCCATCATTAGGTGTAGGTCAGTTTTGGTAACTTGAGACATCATAAAGGTTTTTGAGGTACTAATCGGAATTCCATGTACGAGCTAAGAATGTAGTGAAATTATTAGAAATAAAGAAATTAAACAGCACAATCCAAATGGCTCTGCCTATATAGTTTGGATTTTTCACCCCCCCTCCCGTTATACAGTGTATAGCAGATATATTTTTACAAATATGTATCTATAAAAAGTGTTTATAATAAACACAGTGTTGTATAAAAATCCGTAGGGTTTACTGTTTAGATCTTTCTTCCCACTGGGGCTCATGAACATGGAAACCGCTCCATTTCGTAGCTTAACTAAGGGCAAGAGGGGGCAATTTTCCCCCTCCTTAAAATTCAAGAAAATTTAGATATCACCTATTTGAAAACAGGATTTTCTACAACATGAAACACTTTGCCATCCTCCCCCGCCCATGTTACATGCCAATTTACGCCAATGCAATACACTATGAAACGTGAAACTTCTATTTCATAGCTTGAAAAACCATTCTGCCGATTTTTGAAAGAGCTGTTTAGCAAGAAGAAAGAGCAAGCAGCAAGGCTCAACCTTCTCATTGGATTTTTTTTTTTTTTTTTTTTTTTGTTAAATAATTTTTTTTTATAGTTATTTAAATTTATAAATTTTTCATATCATTCAACTTACGCAATTTTTCTATTCAAGAGTTTTTCTATTTCAAGAGTTTTGTTCAATTTTTCTATTCATTCTCATATCTGAGAATAATTCTAGATATTTTCTGTGTGCCTTCAACCAAAAAAGGAAGAGGGGCTTGAGAGCAGGGTTGAGAAATACTGCTCTAAAGCAACATCGGTTACAGAAGAGGAATCTTATTCGCTATGTCTTTCGATTTTCAAAAATAAAAGAATAAAATACTTTTCCATATTTATCGTTCCCCTAACCCCCCCCCTCCAATCAGAACGCAGAAGCCCCCCTTTTTGGGGAGGGGTGGGTATCCCCAAAATCTCGCCAATTTTGTGTGCCACGCACCGCCAAATTTGGCGCAAAAATGCGTGTTGGTTTATCTTTCTTGTTTTTTATTACCTTAACTCTTGAAACTAAAACAACGAGAGGCGTACTGTACTGAGTGTTAATTTTCATTTCAGGTATAGGTCCTTTCAGTGAAAACATTCGAGAAATGATTGGATATAAGCCTGGCATTTACTGGAGACTGTGCTGGAAGTTCATCAGCCCGACATTTCTAATAGTAAGTTGCACAAGTTCATATACAGGGCGTTTCAGGTCATCATTAGCAGCAACCAAGTTCTCTGACTTCTTAAGCGTCACTTGACCCTGGACATGATTTCCTGTTACAGTCGAATCCACCTAATGGAATGACCAATTTTCCGCAAACAGTTATTCTAGTAAGCGGGATACCATTTGACTTACTCTTACGGTTTGCTACAGTGAAAATTTATTACAAGAGGGATATTGTTTAAACCACTAAGCGGATTCGACTGTATAACGTTACCTTCAGTCATGATGCAAGATACGCGCGGACTACAATTGACAGATTTCTCAAAAACTGTCATCTCCAATGTAAACATGCCCCCAATCCTGAACTCTCGTTCTTAAGCGTTACTTGACTTTAGACACAAATCCTTCAGCCACGATGTAAGATATACACAGACTACAAATGACAGCTTTCTCAAAAACTGTCATCTCCAAAGTAATATGCCAAGCACGAAAACTTTTCGGTTCTTAACCCTTTTAAGCGTTTCTTGACTTAAACCATGATGTAAGATATACGCAGACTACAAGTGACAGCTTTCTCAAAAACTGTCATCTCCAATGCAATATGCAAAGTAGCCTGAACACTTTTCGGTTCTTAAGCGTTTCTTGTCTTTAGACACAATTCCTTTAGCCACGATGTAAGATATACGCAGACTACAAGTGACAGCTTTCTCAAGCACTGTCATCTCTTAATGCAACATGCCGCCAAGGGAGTTCGTTGTTTATTCACTTTCCTGTAAGTCTGAAAAAGTTAATATAGCATCCATCTTTTTGCAAAGTAAGAAGCTGATGGGAACAGATAAATTGGCTCTCTTCCCAAAACAGTTTGGTTAGAAGGATTATCCTTTTACATCAAGACCCCTCGCGTTAAGTGAAAATTTCGCGTTGTGAAATAAGGTATTTATACGACTTTTTGAAACACTTTAATGAAATCATGGTCGCTTTGCCGCTCTGTAAGACCAACGCCTCCTAGATATAGAAAGCCTTACAAGATATAGAAAGCCTCCTACGCCACCAAGCTTTGACGTCATCACTTGGCCTATGAAAGTAACGTCATCACAGTTTTTATTTCACAAAGTACAACAATTTAAAATTTCTGGTGAATGCTACAAATATTACAAAATATGTTAAATTAAGCATTATAATTAAAATACCTTTCTCATATAAATTTATTCATTTTGTCCTATTTCCTTATCATATTAGTCTAATTAGTCATGGTTAAAAACTACCATTTGTCGTAAAATTATATTTTTATCTCAAATTATTAAAACATCGCTTTTCATGGGTAAATTCACCAGAAACTTTTAATAGTTTTACTTTGTGAAAATAAAACTTTCAAGTGTAGGCCTAGTGATGACGTCAAAGCTTGGTGACGTAAGAGTTGAAAGGCTTTCTATATCTAGGAGGTGTTGGTACAGCACACTCTTTGGGAGCACCTGTTCTGCATTGAGGTGAAAATGCTTGCGCTTTAAAAGAATTAAATGGCAGCAATTACTGCTGCCTCGATTTTTCTTTTTATGGCAAACCTACACGAGGAGCATCTGCCTAGGTAGGGGCGGCTAGGGCGAAGGGCTTTCTATGGGGTTCTAACGCATATTCACGTGAACGAGAATCGAATCGAACCCACGACTGTACGCTTAGGCGATTGGCGTGAAGTAGGATAGGCTCTTAAACTCCAAGCCGCCGCAAGCGTTTGTTTACGACACATATGGGTAACCTCTGGACTGCATACTACCATATGAAACCTATATGAACCTTTCAAAATCCTGATTATACAGCGCTCGACTTCGCAAACATCCTAGAGTTTGGCCCGCAACTTTCCAAAGGTTGCCCATACGAGAACGTCCGCAGAGGAACTGTAAACGAACTATCGAAAACTGAATCAACTGGCTCCTGTCTCAGTTGATTTAATTTTTCAACTAACTGCACTCTTGACTTAACCCATTAACGCCCAGCGATGTATCTTTAGACCGTCGCGAAATTTGTAAGTCACTCAAATATTTAAGCATTAGTATATTTTCCCACTTTAATTTCTTGAATAATAAGTATGATTTCCACAAAATACTCAGGGATAATAAATTTAAATATTTCCGTCTTATTCACATTCAAAAAAAGAAAAAGATTTACGTTCTTCATACCATACGAATGTCGGAAATTTATTTATCATTTTTGGCATCAACATAAATTGAAAATGTGCTGAAAAAAGTTGGGACCTAATGGGTTAAACTGTAAAAGCGACCCCAGTTGGGATCGCCAAAAATTTTAGAAATTTTGATATCTCTTTAACTTATAATAATTTTACATTTTCGTCTTTAACCACCAAAAAATCAAAGTGTCGATCCAATGTAAAGAATATTGAAGAAGTGCTTTGTCCTGCGATGCCGACTATTTTCCAAAGATTTGATACCATAATTAAGAATAAACTACACTCTTTACATTGATATTTAATCCTGATATATGCGATGCTAGAAGTCAGTGGGTTTTCTCAGTAGTGAGTGACTACACTTAATGGACAGATTATAGGATGGATGCATTTTTTATTTCCTTGTACGTAGTATAAGGAAGTAATGTGATCCCGAAAAATTTTGGGGGCCAAATTTCGACATAAAAACCGATTTTGACTACCTCTAAATTTAATTTTAAGAATTTTTTCGATGCATCTCATCGTAGGCTAGCATGCACGATCATATGAACGCGTCTGCAACTCATTTTGACCAGCTGCGAATCTATTGTGGTCAGTTTTTCCATGCCGTCTGTACGTACGTATGTATGTAATTCGCATACCTCAAAAACTATTGGTCGTAGAATGTTGAGATTTGATATTTAGGATTGTTCTATGATCTAGTTGTGCACCTCCCCCTTTTGGTCGCAATCGAATGGATAGTTTATGTACAGGACCGCCCAAAAGATTCGAAATACATTACGCTCTATGGGCCGAAAATCATTAAACTCGCCTAACTCAAAAACTATTAGGCGTAGAATGTCGAAACTTCATATTTAGGAGTTGTAACATCTAGTTGTGCACCTCCCCTTTTGGTTTCATTCGACTGGATAGTTTATCTGCAGGACCGCCCAAAAGATTCGAAATACATTACGCTCAATGGGCCGAAATTCATTAAACTCGCATATCTCAAAAACTATTAGGCGTAGAATGTTGAAACTCTATATTTAGGATTGTTGTAACATCTAGTTGTGAACCTCCCCTTTCGGTTCCATTCGACTGGATAGTTTATCTACAGAACCGCCTAAAAGATTCGAAATACATTACGCTCTATGGGCCGAAATTCATCAAAGCGTTTTTTAGAGGTATTGGGCTATTTCAAACGACTCCGAAGTGATATATGCTGTAAAGAGTTAGAAAATGAATTTCTCCATTAAAAAAAGTGTCTTTATCATTTACAGTTCTGCTACAGGAACACTCAAAAGATTTCCAATACATTACGGTCAATGGCAATTTTAGGGGCATTCATCCATTTCAAGCACAATACCGTCCTAATGGTCCGACCCATAGAGAAGGGATATAGGTGGAGGGAGCCTCCTATTGTATTTTCCCGGGAAAGTTGAAGCTAAGATAAGAGCGTCGTAGGAGAAGAAGAAGAAGCGGATTTGGCTGCTTATCGCCCTTTTGTTCGCAAACTCAAGCATTTTATTTTTGTAGAAAGGGAATGGGGGAAAATGGTTTTTGCAGCACTATTTATTTTCTCCCTCTCTAGTTAATTTGAAATTATTTAGTCTTAAATTTTGTTTTGCAGAATTACTTTGAAGTTTTGGCTTTTGAAATATTTTATTTTGTTGTATTTTTTGTATTATTTTGATTTTGTTAAGAAACATTGTAATAAAATCTAGTAATGTACATTATAAAGCTTGATGAGAATATTTTTTCGTTGGAGATGATGAGAAAAATTGAAGAGGGTTGGTATTGCATCCTTCTTTAGCCACGTTCCTTCAAATTTTGCTTTCTCAAAGCAATCTTCTGTAAAATGCTTTGATCGCAGCTTCGAATAATCTAAATCCTTCTCTTTCTAACTGTGCTTCCCAAAGAAGTCTTCTCTCTAGATCTTTAGGAAGGCTTAAAAAAAAGTAATTCTTGATGGGAAAAAAAAAATTGTAGGATACAGCATCGCTTTGCATTTCGTATTACAAGACACTACTTTTTTCACAATTGTTATAATTTATCAAAATAGCAATTTTTATTTTTAAAAAAAGGTCCGAAATTTCAATAAAACTCTTTTTTTTTTTTTTAATGCTGGTCACGCAAAAAAGATTAGAAACATATTTATGCAGAATAAAATAATGCATACATCGACAACCTTTTTTTCAGAATATTAAGCAATTTAAAATTCAAAGTTTGTATTCAGTAGCGCATATAGGTTTCCATTTCGGGAGGCGGGGTGCGATCTAGTATTTTAAACCATATTGTTACTAGAGTTAATATGAACGTTTTAAACAGCTGATTTTTTAGCAATATCTTTACATTTATATACACATATATAGTGAATTCGTTAATTGAAATTCATGTTTCTGTTAACATAATGAAATGGCATTTCCCCCTCCCCCCCCCCCATGATTTGTGATATTCTTTGTCCAAAAACAGAGGAATATAGCTTCAGTGGATCAGTTTAAAAAGTTCAATTTGTTACTAATAGTCTGAAAAAATTACCTGAACAATAAGGAAATTTTGAAAAAATAGAATGTTTAAGAAAGAAACATGAGTGAGGCAATACAGCGCCAATAGACATTCTAAAACAATAACCTGTTATATTAACTGAGAAAATAAAGAGTAAATTTTATTTTGATCTGTTTTTACTTTCCGAACATGTACCATGTAAGGAAAGTATTGTAATCATGAAAAAATTCGAATTCGAGATTTTGGTGTATTGACACGTTTTGAGGTCTTCTGAATTCATTTATGCTATTTTTACGAGATGTATGTGTGTGTGTGTGTGTGTGTGTGTGTGTGTGTGTGTGTGTGTGTGTGTGCGTGTGTATGTGTGTTTGTGAGTGAACACGATAGCTCCTGAACTGGGCATGCGATTGAGCTCAAATTGGGTATATATGTTATAAACCACCGTCGCAAGACCGGTATTGATTTTGGTGTGTATAGGACTTATAGTTTTCCTACAGGGCTACAACAAAGATTTCTTTTACATTATGGCCTATGGGGAGAAATTCTTGAAAGTGCGCTAGCGTTTAAACGGTACATTTGATTGAGTTCAAATTGGGTATATATGTTATAAACCACCGTCGCAAGACCGGTATTGATTTTGGTGTGTATAGGACTTATAGTTTTTCTACAGGGCTACAACAAATATTTCTTTTACATTATGGCCTATGGGGAGAAATTCTTGAAAGTGCGCTAGCGTTTAAACGGAACATTCGATTGAGTTCAAATTGGGTATATATGTTATAAACCACCGTCGCAAGACCGGTATTGATTTTGGTGTGTATAGGACTTATAGTTTTTCTACAGGGCTACAACAAATATTTCTTTTACATTATGGCCTATGGGGAGAAATTCTTGAAAGTGCGCTAGCGTTTAAACGGAACATTCGATTGAGTTCAAATTGGGTATATATGTTATAAACCACCGTCGCAAGACCGGTATTGATTTTGGTGTGTATAGGACTTATAGTTTTTCTACAGGGCTACGACAAAGATTTCTTTTACATTACGGCCTATGGGACGAAATTCTTGAAATTGCGCTAGCGTTTAAACGGTGCACTCGATTGAGCTTCAATTTGATATATATATTTGAATTATTCATCGATTAAAATTTATTTAAATGCTTGGTAATGATCTTAATCGTAAGTGTTCGGAAAGTCGAGTGGAGTCACTCCAGATTTTTTAATTTTAATTTGAAATTAAAAGTTAAATTACGTGACTTTCAGATCTGCAAAACTTGGCGAGTTAATATAATCGCCAAATTGTCAATCTAGTGTTTTAAAGAACATTCATACATTTTAAACGGCTAAAATTGCAAAACATAGCTTTCCTGTGAAATGCCAGTTGTCCTCCTTTCAAGAATTTTTCATTGCATCCATATGCAGAGAAATAATGCACCCTTTTTTTGGATTAGAACCATCGACCTCACACAAAGCTATGGAGAACAGCAAAGGAAATGGAGAAATTCCACCCCACTTGACCACAAGTCACGTGACTCGTGTGCACGCTTTAGTTTAGGGTTACAATTGCTCCCTCCACCTATATTCCTTCTCTATGGTCCGACCACGGTCACGTGCCTTCCACAAGAACTATTCCAAAAGTCGCCAAGCTTGGCGACTTTTGGTGTACGTGTGTGCATATTTAACTCTCAAATCTCAAAAACTATTATGAAATTTCATATATGATTGTTGTAACATCTAGTTGTGCATCTCGATTTTTGGTTCCAATCTACTGGAGAGTTTATTTACAGGACCACCGAAAAGAATTTCAGTACTTTAATGTCTATAGACATCTTCAATATAATACAATTGTAGTCAGTCATTGTTTGGTACATGCCCAAAATCTCGCCGTCTGTCCTCGACCTTGGCGAGTTTTGCCGAAATGTCGCCAAATTTGGCGATAGTCAGTCATTTGGTCCATCCCCAAAGTATCGCCATTTGTAATTGTTCTTGGCGAGTTTTGGCGAAATATCGCCAGATTTGGCGATAATCTGTCATTGTTGGTCCATGCTTAAAATCTCGCCAAATGTCGTCGAAATATCGCCAAATTTGGCGCCAAAAATTATTTCTTATTTTGTATAACTTTAAAACTTTAACCCGTAGAATTTTGAACTTTCGTATATAGAACTATTGTAATATCTAACTGTTTTAAATATCTTTTTTGACTGCAATCGACTGCATAATTTATTTACAGGGTCAGCCAAATGACTTCAAATACGTTAAGGTGTATGGATGCATTCAATTCATTGAAAGTCTGTGTTCAATGACTACTTTGGCTATCCCCAAAATCTCGCAAACTATCTCAAGTTTGTCGGCTTTTGGTGAAATATCGCCAAATAAAGTGTCAGAAGGAAATCTTTCAAATTGAACTCAGCTTGGCGATATCAAAATATTTGGCTAGAAATCGCTAAACCTTACTATTATTGATATTTTATCTCTTTCAAACAAATAAGTTTAGAGGAAGTGCGTAAAAAACATTTTTGATTTAATAGACGTGCAAGGAAGTCATGTGTTGGACACATCAGATTTTTTAAACTTGTAGTACATGACACTTGATGTTAATACAGTTTTTGTCCCAATCCACTGAATAATTCATCTACAGGACCGCCCTAAAGATTCGAAATACACTACGCTTTAAACTCGCATATATAAAAAACTATTAGACCTAGAATGTTGAAACTTTATATTTAGAATTGTTGTAACATCTAGTTCTGCACACCTCCCCCCTTTTCGGTCCCATTCGACTGGATAGTTTATCTACAGGGCCGCTCAAAAGATTTTAAGTACATTACGCTCTATGGGCAGAAATTCATTAAAGCGTATTTTAGAGGTATTGGGCTAGTTCAAACGACTCAGAAGCGATATATGCTGTTAAGGGTTACAAAATTAATTGCTTCATCGAAAGAAGTGTCTTTATCATTTTTAGTGCTGTTACAGCAACACTCAAAAGATTTCCAACACATTACAGTCAATGGCAATTTAGGGACATTCATCCATTTCAAGCATAATACCGTCCTATCATATAGTTAGGTAATGGTCCGACCACAGTCACGTGTCTTGCTCAAGAATTTCGCCTACTAACGTACGCCAAGCTTGGCTACTTTTGGTGTACGCGTGTATGCATTTAACTCTCGAAACTCGAAAACTATCAGTCGTGGAATGTTGAAATTTCATGTATACGATTGTTGTAACATCTAGTTAGTTGTGCATCTCGATTTTTGGTTCCAATCTACTGGAGAGTTTATTTACAGGACCACCCAAAAGAATTTCAATACATTAATGTCTATGAACATCTTCAATATATTACATCTGTAGTAATTGTTTGGTCCATGCCCGAAATCTCGCCAATTGTAATCGACCTTGGCGAGTTTTGGTGAAATATCGCGATATTTGGCGATAGTCAGTCATTGTTTGGTCCATGCCTAAAATCTAGCCATTTTTCGTCAGCCTTGGTAAGTGTTGCCGAAAAATCGCCAAATTTGGCACCAAAAATAATTTCGCATAATTCTAAAAATTTTAACTGTAGAATGTTGAAATTTTGTATTTAGAACTATTGTAACATCTAACTGTGCATCTCTCTCTTTTTTTTTTTTTTTTTTTCCCAATTCCTACTATTAATTCACATTCTCCATATATATATTTATATATCTTATTCAAATTTTTAGTCGTTAATAAAATACTTTTTATTCATCCACTCAAGTTCAGATACATTTTTTTAAACGTGTAATGGATGACAGTTGATGTTAATACAGTTTTTTCAAATATTAATTCATTGATTAATTTGACAAAAAGTAATTAAAATAAAATTTTTCTTTGTTGACCTAAGTAGGAATTGACTTAATTTTTTTTTATATATATTGCTTGTTTTTATTATATTTTTAAGTTTGTTAGTTAAAATTTTCACAACGTTTTATATCTTAAAATTAAGAATTAAACTTGACCCAAACTGCAACAGTGTATCACAGTACAAGCGAAAGAAACTGACAGTTTCAGTCACGCGTGTATCGGATTTCTGCAATGCTTATGAAGTCCCACAAAATTTTCGGAAATATTATGTATATGTAAATATTAAATATCCCCACATCAAAACGTTTACCGGGTTAGAGCAAATCAGTTCTTCTTGTTCGCGAAGTAAACTGACATAAATAAAACAAGATCTAAAATGTGTGTGTGTCTGTTTGGGGGAACCTGACGGATGAGCGTGCACATCTGCCGCTTCGCAAGTGGTTTCATATCGGGTTCAAATCCCGTTAGCCCATGAATGTAAGTGTGTTTGTTTGAATATTGTGATGTTAAATCGTACTTTGAAATGAACGATAATCTTGTACTTAACCCTCCGTTAGGCGCGCGGACTGCGATCGTAGCATAAGTCAAATTTCCAATGTCAATTTCATATTTAAAATGTAGTTCCGTAAAAATGAATGATGTCTTGTGATAGCTTTCTCATAGTTCTTTCTCATTTTGCGTTTTTTTTTCAAAAACTACTCAGTTGTTGATAAAACTAAAATAGGAAATTTAGCCATTACTCGAATATCTCTTTTACCTGGTGTGTGTACCTGGTCTACGATCGTAGTCTACGCGCCCAACAAAGGGTTAAGGACAAACAAGATAAAGGCCTAAAAGCGCCATAGCTCTTGATCATCTCTCTCTTCCAAATACAAATGTGCCTGTTCGTCGAGTAGTGCCGAGATTTGTGGTTACCCCAGGTCTACTAAATTTAGTATAGGGGTTCACCAGGCTAGCAATTTTTCCCAAATATCTCCAACATTTGACGATAACCGCCAAGCTGTTATATTATTTGATGGAAATTTTAGAGATTAAAACTTCTGCTCTAATTAACCGATTTACATCCAATCAAATGCAAATTACTTAAAAGCGTAAAGATTAAAAAAACAGATCTCTCAAAATTCGTAAAGCCAACTTGACCACCATAGAACATGTCCAGGTATTTAGCGAGTTAAGAGTTCGATTCTTCGCAATGTCTCAAATAAGTTTTCCCATTTTTTGTTCTTGCTTTTCTTTCTGTGCAATTCAGTTCTATTTCAAATACATTTCTTCCAGGCGGTAATCATCTCTGCCATCGTTAACAACCCACCTCTACGCTACCAAAATTATTTATATCCTCCGTGGGCAGTCGCTCTTGGATGGGGATTTGCACTGTCGTCTGTTGCTATGGTACCAGCAGTAGCCTGCTACAAGCTGTTAAAAGCCAAAGGAACCTGCTCTGAAGTAAGAATCCCTCTGTTACTGAACCTGAGTTTAACCTGTTTGCTCTCATCACTGAAAAGATGCAATGGGGAAGACTCTCCTTCCGTGACGAGTGATGAACAGATTCGAACTCACTGGTCAAAGGAGAGTCTTCTCCATTATGTGTCTTTTGAACCCTTTAACGCGCAATGCTCCCACTCTGGGAACACCAAACTCTGACGTTTTGACTGTTGCCAGTCATGTAGAATAGATTTGATGGCTGCGCTTTTTTTCAGCATTGGGAAAGGGTTGCGCCTCAAAGGGTTAAAGATGGTAGTGAGCATGTTAAGCCCCAGTTCACAGCAGTAGGTTGTGCTGAAACAAAGCATTATTTTTCTGCATGTGTATGTAGGATATTTAACAGCTTTTGTCTCCTTTCAGAGAATAGCATACACTATTACGCCACTGATGGAGAGACAGATGTACAAAGAAAGTGGCAAAGTTACAAGATTTAAAGTAAGCATTTTCTGTAATCATTGCATTTCTTAATCAACACACGAAAAGAAAAGAAATTGTGAAGGGGGGAAAAAAAGTTAGCACCATACAGATTTTCTTGAGTTTGTCTATGTTCTTTTTAACAAATTATGACACACACAAAACATTTCAGAATGTATTTTCACAAGCTAGTTACTTTTATGGAGTGCAAACCTTTGAGAGTTGTGAATTCAGAAAAAAAATTCTTAAAATGACTATTTTGCTAGATGGGTCACACTTCAGAAAGTTTTGTAATGTGCTTTTGTGTAGAAAAACCTTTCCTTGAAGTTCCATAAGTTAAATGTCAAGTGCATAAATATATATAGATAGATAGATATATGTTTCATATAGGAATGCACCGAATACCAGGTGTCGCGCTGCCGATCGCCAACGTCGCAAATTGCAAAAATAAAATTAGTTTGGCGAAAGAAAATACTTTTTGACAAAAATATTGACAATTGCTTTTTTTAATGAGGTCCATAAAAATCTAATCTGGCGAATGAATTGGCAAAATGTTAAAAAGAGCCAGCGCAACCCCTGGAATACCATATTTTGCCGAATACCGAATATCCAGTTAAAATTCCAACCGAATACCAAATACTTAGTTAATATTTATTAAACCATTATTAAACATTGATTGCAATGATTAATGAAATTAGTTTTTTTTTAAACAATATTTCATATGGTATAAAACTTCAAAAATTAAAATGCTGCAAAATTTAATATCCAAGTGTGTTTCCTTTATATATTATTAATAACTTTTTAAATATTAGTGAAATGCTGGTAATTTTTTTACCTGCATATTTCATTAAAAAAATTAGAAGTTAATTGACTTTACAAATTTATGAACACTTAATGTTATGAGTTTTTTTTTTTTTTTTCCTGGTTACTGTATCAAATTTAAATCGGTTAGTAATAGCAAGGTTAATGTGTCATTAGATTTAAGGAAAATAGAAAAGCAACAAAATTCAAATTTAACATCTGAGTGTTTTCTCTTACATTGTGCTATTAGTTTTTTGTGTGATTGTGGAATGCTATGTTAGGGCTATCTGCCAAGGATGGGGGTGCCTTGGTAGGAGGACTTTCTAAGGGTTTCTAACACTTATTCACATGTGACATTAGTAAGTAACAACTTGAATCAATTTAGTACTATGGTACTATACTATATCTTTCATTCATGATATAAAAAATATGTATTTGTTTACCGATTGATGAATACTTTCATCAATTTGTTTACGATTCGGTTGCCGAATATTTAAGTATTCGGTTTGTCTGCCAAATAGGCAGTATACCGAATATTCGGTGCATCCCTAGTTTTGTATAAGAACAGAATTAAAAATAGTTCATTTTATTTTGGAACTCTCTTGGCAAAGTATCTCTTTCTATTAATTATATCTCATAGCATAACAAGTGATGTAAGGATATTCCCACAAAAGTTAGGCAATCTCTTCTCTAGCTGCTTTTTAAAAATTTATCATGTAACGAAAGTGTCATAATCGTGAAAAAAAAATTCAACTATGAGATTTTGATTATTAACATTTTTCGGGGTACTCTGGATTCGTTTATGAGATTTTTATGGTGATGTATGTATGAATGTGTAAGTATGCGAGTGAACATGATAGCTCCTAAACAGTGCATTGGACTGAGCTAAAACTTGGTATATATATTATAAACTACTCTTGCATGATTGGTATTGATTTGCATAGAACTAATGGTTGCACAGGGCTACAAAATAGCATTCTTATACATTACACAAACTATTTGAAGTGAGCAAGTGTCTACATGGTGTATTTGATTGAGCTCTAATTAGGTACACATATTATAGGTCACTTAGATACCGTTTAGATTTAAGCGAGTCTAGGTCTTAAGAGTTTCTTTTACAGGATTACAAAAAGGTATTCTTATACATTGCAGCCCAGATTAAAATAGTTGTATTTAAATTTCTCCAGACAATTGCATCTGGTGAATGTACCAAATTATCTTTTTTAATATCGGGGTGTCTACTGGTCAGGAAAAGTCTCGAAAATAATAAATAGGTCTGGAAAATGCAAAATGGGTCAGGAGAATTCAAAATTTTGTCAGTTTTTTTTTAATCTCATTGGAAGTCCAGAGAGTTGAAAAATGCTGATAAAGATGATTTATGTTTAAATAGAATGAATGATTCAGAACGTTTGTGGGGTATGTGATGCTCACACCTGTTTCAAATTCTGTGGTGAGGTGTTTCTTATGACGGAAGAGCCAAAAAGCTATCTGTCTATGGCCAGTGATAAAATATAGAAATTTTCACTAGTATTGTTCTATATTCTTGCAGACTTGAAGTGTAGTGGACCAAAAAATAAAAGTTTATGTTTGAAATTCGGTGTTTGCATTTACTCTTGTCACTTATGTATATCACAAAAGTACTGCCTGAAACATAAGTAGTATTGGTCACTATTAGTGAAATCAGAACTAACTGTAGTATCTTACTTGAAACTCAAAGTATTTATTTATTTATTTTTTCTATCCAAATTAAGTACATCAGTATTTGTATTAACAGTTGAAAATTTGTTTCAAGTTGTAATAAAATACTTAAGAAAATATAGTAAAATACTATAGAAAGGGGGTTATACTGTTGATGGATATCCCAAAGTAAAACTGCATCTATGGTCAAGGATTTTTTTTTTTTTTTTTTTTTTTTGAAATTCCCAAAAGTCTGGAAAAAGTCAGGAAATCGACTTTCAAAAGTTTTGTGACACCCTGAATATACTAAATTATTGACAAAATATACAAAAATTAGGGGAAATACTCAAACATTATATATTTTTTTATGAATTATTCACCCACTTTAATTTATTTAAATGAATAGTAGCAATCAAGTGTTTGAAAACCAGAGTGGAGTCACACCAGTTTTTTTTTTTTTTTTTTTTTTTTTAAGATGAATGCATTTTTGTAACTTTTTAAAAAATAATTAAATTATATAGTTTTACACACCAACTTTGAGAGCAGCTTTCTTTGAAAAAGGTATAAGAAAACTTGTCTAGGGTTAGGTTAGGTTAGGTTATTGATTAAAGCAAAGGCACATAAGGGCTATCTGCCTAAGGGGGATGCCTTGGGCAGATGACTTTTTAAGGGCTTTTAACACATATTCATGTTACATCTGGATAAAACTGCCCGAAACTCCAGACCTTAAGTTCAACAGCCGGGTGGTAGGACAGAATCCTGCACACTTTAACAATCTACCAGTTTCAGTGGTTGGCAGAGTCTATCAGACAAATACTTGAATATTTAGGGACGCAACCAGAGTATGTGCCACGAGGGCCTAGCCCTCTAATAATATTTGGATTTTTGCTAATTGGATGTTAATATTCAAGCCTTTTTTGTAAGAAATTTTACCTTCTGCACCTTTTGGTCCTCCCCAATTTTTTTATTTTTTTTTTTTAAGCTATGAGCTTGCGAATCGTCATGGTAATAAATCAAAAGGCATTCATATTTATTCCTATCTTTTGGTAAATTTGGTATCTAACATCTTTTTTTGTCTATTGTCCAGCTGAGGTAGTTAAAAAAAATATTTATTTTTTCTTTAATAATTTATCATAGATTCAGGCCATAATGTGGTGTTATGAAGAAATAATGAGGAGGAAAAGCAAAGCCTCCGCCCCCCCAAAAAAAAAGAAGAAAAATCCCACAAAGGTGCCTTCTACTATAGTAGCAGCCAAACCACACAAAATGGCAGTTCACTAAACTAAGTGTTTTGAATGCTATTTTAACATAAAATGTTAATGCATCTCGTTCAATGGGAGCTCATAAACAATTTCATATAATATTTCACATTATTTATAGTTACAACTTCTATTTCAGTTGGAGCACTGGACCAATGTGTAACGCACCCAAACTACATGCTGCCATGACAGAGCGAGGAAGTCTACACCTACTGCAATGCAAAATACAAAACTTGGAACATAAATGTACATAACAAAAGATGAATAATGTGTTGTTTTGTGTTGATTTATCAAAGACAAAAAATACAAACTTTGAAATTCGAGAAAATGGTAGAACAATTGCATTTCTCGTTAATGCATAGGGTTGCTTTTAAAGGCAAAAACATTTCATCATTTCAACATAAAAGAATTGAATTAAAGAAATGTCTTTTTGTGTCAATTGCTTGGCACAAGTCACGTGTATGTCATCACCAGTTGATTGAATGTAACTTTTGTACTTCAAAGAGCAAAGATATATCAGTATTGGAAGGAGATGTGCACAGTGTAAAGTGACAAACTAAAATACTATGATAGCAAACGCTCTAGCATAAACTCTGCCAATATGATAAAGATAAATCGTGATTTTGTGGTAAAAACAGTTTACTTTACAGCAAAGGTTATTGGTTCATTTGCAAGAGAGTTGTGTAGACATAAAAATTATAAAGTAAAGTAACAGCATTTCATGAAAACCTTACTGAGTATTTTACACATTCGACGAAACTATTTCATCCACAGATAATCAAAATCATAGTAAATTGACGTACGTAGGTTTCAGCTGTCAGATTTTCAGGTTTCTAGCTTCAAATTTTTAAAAAATGAAACAATATGAAAGATGGGGCATCATTGTCATCCTATCTATTACAATATCTTTTGGTACCTGATAAAATATTTGCAAAATCATTTACTGTAACCCTACTTCTTAAAATTGAATAGAAAGTCAAACAATTTGAGTTTATCTCCTTTTCACAAAATACAAATATATTGGAATCATGAGAAATACTGCATTTTTTACTGTGATGTACTGCTGTTACTGCTAAATGGAATTGATTGTGAAACTGACAAAGAGGAAGCCATTAAAATCTAACTGCTGAAACCTCAAGAGTCATTTTCTTCGTTTTCTATTATCTGTGATAATACCTGTCGAAAGATCAGTTCATAAATAAAGATGTGATGATGTTTTAAATGCTTCAAAAACATAAGAAGCGAACCAAAACCAGCTTTTGGAACTGCAACACACCATCCATTCTAAGCAAGAATGGAACTTCATGTGTCTGTGTCCATGTATTTGTGTCTTAATTATTCTTCATTACTACTTATCAGTATGAAATTGTAGTACAACACCATCGGTTTATTGTAGTAATTGACATTTGTTCTTCATTTAATGGTGATGTTTAAAGTGGTTACATGTTGCTTGTATTTTTGAAGATGTCTGGGACCATCGTACAATGTATGTGCTCTCATATTATTGGCATTTCAACTGTAAAATTATGCAAATTTTATTTTATCTGATAACAGATCATATTAATCTTCCAATCATAAAGTGTGGTTGTACCTAAATTTCAAAATGTTTTATAAATAATGACAAAATTATATTCTTATATTTGCTTATTAATAAAATCACTTTACAAAAGTATAAATTTTGAACTTCTTAGTCACTCTATAAACACAATCATTTTTTCTTATGAAATGAAAAAAGAAATGCATATTTTTCTAAAAATGTTGTAGTCAAAATCCTCTGTACTAAACCTAGCTAACAACACATTAAAAAAAGTTGCCTGATATCACTGTGTTTTTTATATTGCTACATTGGTTATTTAATGGCAAAAAAGTATTTGTGTCCTGGTTTTTTACACCATAGAAAAATTTTTATTTAATGAAAAAACATTTTATTTAATGATTTTTTTTTCTCTTAACATATACTTTTTTAATGATCTTATCAGCAGCACAAAAAGAAAACAAGTTTGGTTGCTTATTACATTTTAAAGATTCCTCGACACATAAATGTTTGTTCCATTTGTTACTAGCTGATTGATGTCACTATCCTACAGGTATTCAACCTACTAATCATTTGTAGAATAAAAGCCTACTGTGATTAATTAAGTTTTACAATCTTAGAAACCATGCACATGGAGGCATCAGCACTATGATAACACATTGCGACAAATTCAGTTTGATTGGAAAGTCAAATAGAGAGCCAACTGTATTTCAAAATACCCAATTATCTGGAACCTATGTGTATGGCAGACTGCAAAAGGGAATTAGTTCACAAACATAACAACATTTTGGCTGCAATACAAACTCAAATAGGGTAAAAAAAGAACTCCTTTTAGCTCCAACAATCCAATAACTAGAGCCCATTGATTGGTTGCAGGATGTATGTGATAGGACGCATATGTTATTTTATTATAAGGAATTTTCAAGTGACTAAAAATTTCATCAATGTGTTCTACATTGAGGATTAAACAAGACAATAGAAAATGTACCTCAAAAACATTTAACAGTTTACATCTTTTATTAAACATTTTAACATGAAGTATATAAGTAATTTTTTTTAACACAACCTTTACACTACAAATAACCGCTGCCCTTTAGAAGATATTTCTCAGTCTCTTAAACTTTTACAAAATATCAGCTACCATAAGTAACTTCGCCAAAAACAGAACTTTGATTTTACACAAAATATACTTAATATACTAGTACTCTAACCACAATATATTCAAAACGACACATGTATTTTTGTAACAATACCTATATGTGGAGGGCACACTTAACCTGACACACCTGCTTTGCCGGATAAATTTACAAGAAAATAAATTTTTAATTTGAAAGTTAAAAAAATATTTGCAGTTGCTGCTCACTGCAGAATATGGGTCATACCAACATAGCCTGATTTTATATACAGTGATTAAAATGGATATTTTTGTGTACATGTAGCACCATTACTCTATTGTAAAGGTGACCAACACTGAATGAAAGTTTCGCTACAGTTTATCATGCATACCACTCCCTGTTCTTTCTTAACAAAGCATTGACTTATTTGCTTTTCAAAGGAAATGCTGAAGATACATTTCCTTTTTTAGTATTACAAATTATAAGAAAATTGTTTAAAACAGGAAATTGATAATAAATAGATAAAGAAAGAAATTATGTAATCAGCAGAATGCTCAAAATAAGAGTTAACACTATAAAGTGATATAGCATTTAGCTCTTATATTTAAAAAAATTAAATTACATAATTTTAACTCTTAAAAAATGGGAAGCGGAATAGTGTTTTTTTTTTTTTTTTTTTTTTTTAATGAAGTACATATTTACATTTATATTTTTCGAAGAAATCTTCCAAAAAATAATAACACTCTTAGAAGTAATTAATAGTCAACCGTTGATCTCCGCTCCCCCCTCTCAATTTTGTGGCCTTAAAATTTCAGGGATTTATTTCTCAAATGTTTAAAAATCAAAATAAATTTGGATATGCATGCCATGCAATAAAGCCTGGGCATGAACACCTAGTGTTAGTCCCTTCTATCCTACATGTTTATGTACACATACAGGAACACTAATCTTTTGAACAAAGTTAAATGTTGAGATTGATAGTTTTGATGAAAAGCCCATTATTAAAAATGCATTCTCTGTTTTTCCCTCAAAAATGGGAACAATAAAGAAGTAACTAAAAATTATGTCAATGTCAATACAAGGCAATCCGTTTCCTGGCTTAACATCAGGTTACAAAAAATAAAAACACCAATATAGATTCTTAATGCAGCCAAATAGAGGTAACAGTAGTTCGTAGAAGAGACACATCTCTGTTTTACAAAAATGCACACAAAAATTAGGCTAAATCTCTTTTAACCTGAATATTTGGCACCAAGCTATGAAAAATTATTGATCGATATTTAATTAATAAACAAAAATAGTACAACTACTATCACTCATTTATGCTGAAAAGTTTGTAAATAAAATCTAGGCTAGATCAAAACATTAAATATATTGATTAAGCAGCACAATTAAACACTTTCAGTAACATAATTTTTA
This sequence comes from Cheiracanthium punctorium, assembly GCA_038373885.1. Lineage (NCBI taxonomy): Eukaryota > Metazoa > Arthropoda > Arachnida > Araneae > Cheiracanthiidae > Cheiracanthium > Cheiracanthium punctorium. Next base: position 41,428 of record JAWZYV010016494.1, on the reverse strand, counting down.
ATCAAATAGCCAGTAATTAATTATTTTTAAAATCTTAAATCTGATGAGAATATGCTTGACAGGAAGCTCTATTTCTCAGCATGAACTGAAAGGAAAATAAATGAAATTTAGTTTTAAAAAACTTTTAGCATTCCTTTTGCAAATATTTTGCAGTCCTATTTTCATAATGAAATCAACCAAACATCAAATTATTATAGTAACACAAGTAAAAGGATAGAGTAAAGTGTCAAATAATTTGTGTCATCGTACACAAAAATTAATTTATATTACTCTCATAGTACCCTCATTTTAAAAAAAAATTTTCATCTTAGTAAATTATTTTTTAAGCTTCATTCGGGAAAAATTTGCAACTTTAATTTTTAAAACATGATTTCTCACCTGAAAGAGGAATTCTCATTTAAAACTAAGCATGCTTAATTGATCTTGATAAGATTCAAATGTACACCATGCTAACTAAAACCTAGAGATACTGTATAATCATATGGTCAGTTACAAAAATAGTTTACCGATTTTTTTGTGAAAAAAAATAAAACTTATATGTGCAGATAACTTTTTATTTAGTCAAATTATGTTAAACTTAGAAGTTATTGCTTCATATTCAATGTTTCAAGAAAAATTGCAGGACTTAAAATCACAAATTTGAAATATGTACACTCTTACCTTCCACATTACCCTACTACTGCTTAATTAAGATAATTAACTTGCTCAACTGATAACAGTAAACTATAAATTACATGCCGTGCAATTTATTCCATTATACTATTTGCAATTTATTCAAGATATTCAATATCTGAAAGAACAAGACAATGCAATACTGGGTGACATATTGAAAAGCTACTATTATAAACGGATGTTTTAATGGGAGGGAAAAAAATTAATCAAATTGCAATCACAGATAACTTTTCATTGAGTCAAACAATGTTTTCATTTTAATCATTTATAAAATTACAGCAACAACATTTTTTCAATCAGCAAATAATTGCTGAAAAAAGTTTGCTAACTTTATTTAATTATAATAAATCTTAGATAAACTAGGTATTTGAGAAAAATGGAGCATAAAAATACTTTAACTGAACCCCCGCAAAAAGTTTTTGTCAAGGGCTTTGCAATGGTTAGGGACAACACTATGTAGGTTACCCATCATTCTAAAAGAAGTTGTTCAATTTCTTTTTAAACTTTTGTGTAATTTTTCAACTACTTTGCAGATTATCTGCACTTATTTTTCTATAATTGGAATAATTGCAAAGGTCATACAAAATCCCTTGCATGGGAATATATATATATATGTATAGTCACTCTTTAAAACAATTATTTTTATATAAAGAGCCAATCTCACCAAAGACCCCATACCTCCCTCTACTAACTATTCAAGTCACATCGCATGATTCAATAAATAAATTGGTACCAGCAGTTTGTACAGTGAAATTTTGTCACAAATCATTTGACACTTTACAGCTTCTTAATTAATTTGCATTTAAATTATCAGTACACACAGTGAAATGGTAGACCAGTGGAAAATGAATCACTGTCATGTAAATAGCACTCTTTTGACATTAACATCACAATGACAAATCTATGAACAGCGATTGCAGTTCTATCAGATCAATCGTGCCCTTACCATAAGCAACTCATTTATTACGATGAATAAGGAATGTTGCAATACCAACAGCACCAACAATCACAGCAATACTTCCGACAGTCACCAAAAACTGGTCCTTAGTGTCCATGGAAGAAAATGCCTTTAAGATACTAGAACTTTGGTTCATAGTTCTTCTATAGGAGTCCCGTTGCTGAGCACGTCTATAATAGTCCTGCAGATGCTTGAAATCCTCTTCCTTGAAAAATTTCTCAAGCAGTCCAAGAAGTCTTAGACGATTTAATAAAACACATAAGCTAATGTCAGCTATAGTGAATTTTTCTCCACATAGCCAGCTACCGGCACCATCTAAATCAAAATAAAAAAAATAATAATTCGCTCATAAAACATAGTAAATCCAATAAAAGTAGAAAATGCACAATTTTACAGACTTTGGAATCAAGAAGGTACCTTGAAAGTTTTTTCATTCTGTAAATTAGAGCAATTTTAGGAAATTTAACCTGCCACTGAATCCCGATATAGCTTGTGCACTCTGATCTTTGAAAAGACAACTGTGAACAACTTCCTATGCTCAGTTTTACTTCCTAGCAAAGGTTTTTGAATGGTCCACAGTGACCCAGCCTTGCACTACAATTAAAGACCCATGTTAGGAAGCAGCACCTGGCATGTAAAGTGATTTCTTACTGTTGCTACTTTTTAACGATGGAAGCAAACAAATTAAAAACCTGTCTAGAATAAGGGGAGAGGGTGGAGGGACAAGGCATCCCCATGGATATATTATGCACACACTACTGGGTTCAGACAACTGAAATGAAATAAAATTTGAATAACAGTAACTTTAATTCAGAGAAAACCAGATCACAACACTATTCTGTATTACTGCTTTAAAGATGTCACCATTTTAATTAATAAAAAATATAGGTGTACTCTGCAGTGAAAATCAAACGTCAAAGAACAGAATTATACATATCAGTTGCTCAGTTAAAAATGAAACTAGCGTCCCTCGATTCAAGACATATACATAAAGCTGAAGAAATTCTCTTAACAACATTTTCAAATCATCAGTCATTTTCAACCACAAATGTTGCATAGGTCATCATGCAACAAACCTTAATGAGATGGCAATATTCTTTTCCAGTCTTTCAGAAATTATGCCCTGCAGAGAACTTCACACTCTGTTAAAAACTGTTTCAAATCTGCAAAAGGCCCTTTTTTTTTTTTTTTTTTTTTTTTTTTTAACCCATTCTAACTGGAATACTTTTAAATTACAATACACATTACATACCAGAGGTGACTAAACTTGCTTGGTCTAGAAGCCGCAGATGACATATTTTAGATATTCTAGAACGATCTTTTTTTAATTTTTTTAAAGAGAGTTATACATGACAGGTGTGTGTGTATAGTTGGAAGAAGTGGGGAGGGATTCAATATGTCATTTTACAGTAACATTTTACTTATTTTTATAAAAATTAGTATGAAAAAAGAAAAAGTAGATAGTCTGGATAAAAGTAATATTAATCTTAAAATTATTTTTTAACACTGAGGTCTGAGCTGTTTCGACCTTTACACACAGACTTATCCAATAAAAATTTACTCAAATGTTGCACAAGCATCTAAATAAGTTAAATTTGTAAACATTATTTAGTCTAATTTGCTTTAGTGCTGTGGCACATTTCAAAGGCTAATGTTCAAAAAGTAATTTACTTTAATCATTTTATATACTTAATTCTGTTTGGTGCTACTATTTATATATACTTTTTAATTAAAAAGTTTGCTAATAACATTTGAAAAGACAGTGAGCGCATATAGTCAGTACTTTTATAGCTTGGAAAGTTAAAGATGGCTCTGAAAGATTCTCGAGCTCACACTGCAAAGTGTTAATAAAATAACAACGCCCAGTGTTGTTAAAAAAAATATTTGAAGATGGAAACAGATAAAACAAACTGGTTGTTTTACCAAGTTTTAAAAATGGGTTCTCGGAAAAAATATCCAAAATTAGAAAGGAAGCACAGATGACTCATTTCGTACAAGTACTTTTTGTACTCGATAATTCAGTTTATGAAAAATAATCATTGAATATAGATCAACTTTAACTGATCAGTATTTAATAGAGCTGGTGAAAACTGCTCTAAAAGGTCATAAACCAAACTTTAGACAACTAACAGCTAAGATGAACAACATTCGTAAAATATCCACCCAAACCAATTTATAGACTTGCTTTACAAATTTGTTTTATAGAATCAGTATTATTTTTACTTCCTTGTATGGAGTATAAGGAAGTAATGTTATCCCTAAAAATTTCAGGGGCCAAATTTCAACAAAAAAAAAAACAACTTTGACTACCTGTAAATTTAATTTAAAGAATTTTTTTGATGTATCTCATCGTCTGCTAGCATGCACATTCGTATAAATGCATGTACAACCCATTTTGACCAACAGCGACTCTATTTTGACCAGTTTTTCCATGCCGTCTGTACATACGTAGGTATGTATGTATTTTTATTAATTAAATGCAATTTAATTATTTCATTTATACATATTGTTGAAAGTTTTAATTGGCAACTCTTAACAGGATAATAATTATTCTAAATCAGATCACTTAAACCATCTGATTATAACAGTTTTAATTTTGCAATGACAAAAGATAAATGAGTTTGGAGTTTTGTAAAGGAATAAAGGTACAAGTTGATAAGTAATTAAAGAAAATTGTTTCAATTGAAAATCTCTGGAAAGCACAGTTAAATATGCACACTGGCTAATGACAGATAAAATGTGAAAGATGATACACACTATGTGTGTGTAGTTTATAGAACTTTAAATTCTATTTTTTTTTCCCCCATGCTTGGTGATTATACTAAAGAGAACACTTAGTAGAAAGAAAAGCAAATTCATGGAAAATAGTGGTGCTAATTAACTGAATTGACAGTTAATTATTAAAATGACAGCTTGTAATTTCTATAATTAATAACTTTCTTAATATCCAGATAAAATATTTCAGCAGATATTATACAGGGTCTTAATTAACATTTGAAAGGGCTATACCGGTTAATTCAAAACAGATGTAACAGCAAATATCTTTTAAACCGCAAGTGATCGAAAGGTACTTTACATTAGAAAAGTTCATCAAACAAAGAGTAGCTTTCAGATATGACAATTTTTTTCTTGGGGCTGTATACATATTAAAATAAGAAACTTAATTTTTATACAGTCCCTTTAGGGAAAAACCTATCAATCACTTATAATTGGGGAAATGTTGCTCTGTGTCCAAGAAAATTAATTTTAAATATTTCTTGTCCCTAATTGAAATGTTAGTGAGCTATTTAATGTTAAAAACGATTTCTTACACCACTTTTCCTGCGGTGTTGGCATCTGTTTTTAGGCAAAAAAATCTTTACTTTAGGGAACGAACTATGAGATGATAAAGGTTAAATGATGATCCTTTAGTTGGAAAATGGCACTGAGATGCAGTCACATACGTGAAAATCACAAGTACAATTTTACCTGAACTCAGTGGCATGCTTCTAGAGAAGGAATTTCCAAGTGTTATGGAGAAGCCAAAGTAATGGTTTAATTTAAATTCACTAGAAACTGATAAACATGCATTAGAGAAAAATTCTAGCTGAAAATAGGATTTTCGAGAGTCAAATGTAGCTGTCGAATGACCACTAACATAAATTAACAGCTGTCGAGAAGTTCTTTATTTTTCACACCTTTGAGACATCCCCTTAGTATTTAGCGACAAATGATAAAAGTTTTTACATTAAATATCTTGTTAACTATTTTACTTGGAGATGTAGGATTTTTAAAATTAATTTTTCTAGAAACAGACCAATATTTTCCCAAATATAAGAGATAGGAGAGGAGGGACTGTATAAACATTAAATTTCATATTTTAATATGTATACAGCCCCTAGTAAAAAAATTCCATATTCGTAAGCTACTCTTTATTTCAGGAACTATTCTGACTGGAAGTATGTTTTGATCATTTATGGTTTAAAAGGTAATCACTTAAACATTTATTTTGAATCACCCGATATACAGGTATTGAACAGTGATTATTCAAGTACAAAACTGAAAATAGACTCCATCAGTATTTCTCTACTTTTCCTAAACATGTATTAAACACACATAAAAGAAAACATCAAATGACACTTTTAAGAAAAAAATACCTTTTTCTTGATTCGCTAATAACTTTTCAGATTCCTTCAAAGCATATAAAGCATCTAGTATGCCTTTTTCAACTTCATTCTTATCGGATACAGCAGCTAACAATTTTTCAGAACTAGTTTTTTTTACAAGATAGTGATCTTGGTATTCTTTGTGTTTTGCTACATAATCATCAAGAACATTTATCCTTCCATGAAAAACATCTAAAACAACAAAAGCAGAAAGTTAGGAAATCTTGAAATTATACTTTACAGTAATACAGTGAAACTTCTCGAGAGCCTCTGTTCTAAAAAAATTGGTCATTAAGAAAGGTGATCTCAAAGAAGTAGAAATATTTTGTAGCCAAGAATTTAAAAAAAAAAAAAAAAATTTAATATAATTTATTTTGCTATTTAAGAAACTGCATACTAGTACACAAGTAATCATACATACATATTTTTAAAAATATTCATTTTATAATATATTATTTTGTTCTTTTTTCTCTCCTCGAGATAACTTCTTACTCTTTGTTTTTTAATCTGACAAAAGAAGATTTATCTTGACATTCTATGCATTCTGAATTTGCCATAATAGAATCGATTTGCTGTAAAAATTATTTTTTGGGTTTTCCCACAGCCAAAAGTAATCACCAACTTCCTGCCCGAATTTCTTTTTCCGCATGACTTGCTAACAGTAATGCGTTGCTCCAACAGTAAAATCACTCATTTCTTAACACATCTCTTCACAATAGGGATGTAATGGATATCCGGCAAATATCCGGTATCTGACTGATTTTTCAATATCCGAATCATAACTACCGGATATCCGGGAATATACTACCAAAGTTCTATCTATAATATGCCCGGGACAGGATGAAAAATTATATTTGATACAATTAAACTCCCCCTATAAACAGGATTCTATCACTAAAATGGGTGAATAGATAGTAACCAAATTTTTTTTTATAGACTATGAAAAGTGCTTAGGAAATTTTGATTAAAAAGGGAGTTTAAAATGGTCAAGTTACTATTAAACATGAGAAAACAGCAAGTTTAACACTGGAAATGGATCATTCAAAATAAACACACAATTTCAACATTTGTTCAGTAGTTTTTGAGCACATTTATAACTAGTTAGGCTCCTATTTAGAGCTGATTTCATGCTGCCAAGTGCTGCTTAGCAGAAATTTTCTGAACTAAAAGAAAAAAGAAAAACTAAGCACATTTCATGTAGTGTCCATGTGCAAATTTGGAGGCGATCTTCACATCCTTTTCAGCTGTAGACTGTTGTTTATAGGGGCAGTTTAATTATAAGCACTGTGTAGTATCATTTGAAAAGTATGTGCATTCAGTATGTGCAGTTCCTCTCATGGTAATCCCACAAATAATGTAATTTTCCACTCTCTTCCCATGGAATTTTTCCGATATTTTTAATGCTCCAGAAATATGATAACTAACAAAAACTCTGATTATTCAGACTTCAAAATTTATTTATAGAGGAAGGGAGAAATTTTCAATCTTCATCCTTTTTGTAAATGACAATCTTTTACTGAGCATTTCTTTATTGAAGTCTCCAATAACTAAAGATTGAAAATTAGCCCTTATTTTTTAATTGAATTTATTTATTTATTAATTGAATTTAATTATTTAAATTTACTTATGATTTTCTGCAAGTTTCAACTGATTTTTAAAGTTAAGTCTACTAAAAAAAAAAAAAATTGCATTTAAAATATGTTTGTGAAATATTTATTAATGAAAATTATACCATGGCTTCTGTACCGACAGCCAAGTTGTAACATCGTATTTTATTAGTTTAAAATAGTTGTTTAGTTACTACAGTATTGTGTATGGTTGTCATTCTAGCTACTACTGCAGTGTACTACTCCATACATAAAGTGCTTTGACTAATCTTTGTGTGTGTGTGTGTGTGTGTGTGTGTCGCTTGCCGAAATGAAGAGTAAAAAAGTGAAATTTTCCTAAAATTTGGAAACTAATGTTTGAAATGATTTTTTAAATTAATTTGCTCCCCCCTCCCCCATTTTTCCCCTTATGGTGTCATAATTTTTTGTGTTGTGAAAGAATGCTCATATATTTTAAAAGTTAAACAATTAAACAGATCTATTTTTGTTTTTTAAATTGTAGTTTAAAAATATTTCTGATTAGAGAAATTTAATGCATAACCTTAAAATTTCTGTTCCATACGTGTATAAAACTACAAAAGAAAGAATTATAATTTCATTATGAATATTTAAAAGGGAATTACTTTTTACTTATCAATCTTAAAAGTAATTTAACTTAAACTAAAAATGACTTAATATAAATTAATATTAAATGATTAAAACAGAAAAAAAGGCATTAAACCTATGTTTGGAAACAGGGTTCGTTGATTTAAATCAGCTTGATTAAAATCATGATTAAAATCACGATTTAAATCAAGAGATTTTTATTTAAAAAAATCAGTGATTAAAATCATTTTTCAAAAATGGATTTTGTATTGATAGAATGTATTCTAAATAAAAATCTTCAACACTCAAATGAAATTAATTTCTTATAATAGCATTAGATGGCACTGCAGTGGTTTAGGGAATCCTTCAAGGTAAGAGGGGGGGTGACTTTTGAGTGTGACAGTGTGAGAACAAAAGAAATTTGATCAGGAAAATTCGCAACACTAGAATTATTTCAGATTTTAGAACACGCTTGTTTAGGATTCCATGTTCAGAGAGCTATTGCTAAAGTACAAGGATAATGGCAGGAAGGAAGGAAGATAATATTTGGATGTACTTTAATGAAGAGCAGACAGTTTCTGGAAAAGGTGTTAAAGCCAAATGCAAGAACTGTGAAAAAGTTAGAAAAACTGCTTAAAGCAGAATACCCTGATTTCTACTTCCAAATGAAGTAGAAATAGGTGGAGCATTACTTGATAATATATATGATCAAGAGAAAGAAAAATGTTCCAAACACCTAAATGGACAAATTGTTAACTTTAGTATAAATGGATGGTCAAATGTTCATAATGAACCAATATTATGTGCTGCAGTATCCACAAGAAAAGGTGAGAATTATCTAGTTGAGACAATTGACACATCTGGTAGTCCACACACAATTGAATATCTTGTAGAAGTTGTGAAAAGTAGTCTGGTAAAATGTGAAAATGAATTTAAGTGCATTGTGAAAAGTCTTATTATGCACTTATAATATCTAAAATAGCATAAAATATATTTTATTATATTGTTTAAAATGTCATTCTATTATAATATGCAAAATAAATTGATTTTAGGAATTTTTAAAACATCTTTAAAAAAATCTGATTTAAATTAAAAAAATCTGATTTAAATTTAAAAAATCCAATTATTATTCTTTTTTTTAATAAAAAAATCACGAACCCTGTTTGGAAAAAAAAATCTCATCTATCATAGGTATCTTATAAAAATAGATATTTTATTCTGAAAAAAAAATAAATAATGAAGTATGCATTTCTTTGTGAAAATAATCTACAATTATAGACATTAATAAATGTGTCATGATTAAAATTTATTTATTTGCTTCTGCCAGTAGTGCACACATAAAAAGAATATTTTAACTGTTTACATTTTAAGTAACACTTGTATGTACATATATGTAAAAATATTTAGATTTTGTAAATTATAAGTAAATTATTAAAAAATACTTTAAGGATGTGTGAAGCATGTTTGCAATTTATTGTTCTGATGTCATTAGATTTTTTTTAAAAAAATGAAAAACCACACTTAACTAAATACAAGTTTAGTGCCAGATATCTGATCAGATATCTTTATCCAGTAGCCAAATGAGCTTCAGATATCCGATATCTTGCATCTGGCAAAATCGATATCCGTTACATCCCTACTTCTCAACCTACAAGATTTGTATGAGTTTTCTTGCACCTGCTGTCCATTTGCGGTAGAGCAACTGGTTCGGAATGCGGTTTTTGTTCGATTTTCATTCTGGATATTGGCAGATCCATTTATCATATGGTGTTAAAATTTTTCTTTTGCTGCCCTTTTGTTTAGTAATTTAACTTGAAACATTTCAGCAAAATCTCTTCTTTTCTGACATGCTATCCAAGAATGAAAAGTCCAGTCCTAAGTCCTTCAGACATTCACCGATAATACTTGTGCAGTGAGTGAGGTCTTGTAATGCCACTGAAAGTTGCTTGTATGTAAAATTCCGGCTCGTATCTCAAAAAACTTGCATGTGAGGGCACTCATATCTCAAGATACCAGTGCACTGTTAAACCAGATACATTAAAATTTAATGACAAAAACAAAGTTCCCAAAATTTTAATGAGATCTTCCATCAAAATTTATTGTCCTCTACTGTAGAAGTTTTTAGAGCCTAGATTTGTTGAATTTTAAAATAAAATTCTGGGACTTTTAAAGGTTCTTTAAGAATTGTGGAAACGCTGTACAATTTAGACGGAGAAAAGTCTAAAAATTACAAAGACCTGAAAAAGAAAAGAAATAATCAAAATAGATATTTACTTTTACGAGCTTTAACTTCCTGAGCAGGCATTTTGATTTCACCAGTTAATTCTGGATGAATAAGGCAACCAAAGGTAATCAGAGAAGTAGGAATATTGTCTAATAAATCTCGCATACGTTCCATTGTCTGGTACTGAAGAGTACCTTTCTCAGGAATAAGGCGAGGTGTATCACCTGTAAAATGCAGAAAGAAATCAGATATGCACTGTGTATCATAATATAAATCCCTCAAATATAGGCAAAATCTCGACACAAAAACTAATATCAATCCAAGAACATGGTCTCCAAGTCTCCAAACTGTAAGAGCTAAAGGTGTTTCGATTTTCAAAGTTCAAAAGTTTGAGGTGTCTTTTTTCTATCATGTTAATATACCCAATGAATGACTACACAGATTCAGCATTTATTTTTTTGCTTCTTTTGAAAATATAACATGTATATAAACCTAAATAAACACGTTTCTTTTATTTAACCTTTAATTCCTTCTATTTAATGAATTAAAATTCAAAATTTCCAGAAATTTTAGAATTAGTCTAAAGACTTATTAGTTGAACTACTAACACAGGGACTCAAACCAGAACTGAATCAAAAACCAGAAAACAGTTATTTTGATCAGAACGAAAACCAGAAAAAAATATCGGCTTATTTCGGTTCGGTATATCTTCAATCATTTTGTTACAGTACCCAATTTATCAATTTTCTCGAATTTAATGTCAACCATATAACTATCATCATTACATGTACAGTCTGTTTTCGTTTCTCAGAGCCTTCCTCCTATTAACACATGCATCAGGTCTGATTTGATTTTATCAAAATAGGGGTGAATGGAAGTTTAGCAACACTCTTATGTTTAAAACTCTGTTTACACTTGGACTAGCAATTAGTAAAATAGTTTATGAAATTCCGAAGTGAAATAAAACAAAATGGAAAACATGTCCACAGGAAGTTTTCCATGTGGAAAACTTCCACAACCTTCAAAAGATGCAAAATGCTAAAATATAGAGGTACAAGTGAGCCAAAATAGAGGTTCAAAAGATACCTATCTCAGGATTCCTTTCTTATGCATGCATTGATAAATGCAAATGCACATTGATACAGCTAAATAACAAGAAACATACTAAACTGGTATTTGTACAATAATAGTCTCTCGTTTTTCCCCATGAAGGTCGAAGTAACAGAGTGGACATGTATTTGTTAACGGTTCAGGGGTTGCACTTACGTCTTCAATTTGTGGGTCCCAAGGTCCTTCATAATCTGGGGGTGCCCCTGCTGAATTTTTGGTGTCGTTTGTCAATAACAATATAAAAACAGTTATATAGCCAATTTAACACAGAGACACAGAAAAGAGTTCTTAACCAAGCATAAGGTAATGTGAGCTCTTCCCCCCCCCTTAAAATTAAACATCTACAAATTTCTCTTATTTTCCAGTAACATTTTTTTTCATAGAGTAGGTCATCTACTAATTTTTAGGTAATAAGTATGTGTATTCAAGAAAGCACAAAAGCAACATGTTGGTTTTAAGTTCTTAGCACGATGCATGAAAACTTAAGTAACATGGCTTTAAGAACTACAAATTCTAATTGTATTTTTTTTTTCTTTGTTTGTTAGTCCATAGCTTATTCATAAGGCAAAAGACCCTTCTTACTTAAGTGAGGATTATAAAACCTTTGCATTTAAAAGTTATTAGACAATACCGGTGGATGATTTTTTATACCTTTTATCCTTTTTTGAAAGACATTTTTTCAGTGCTTGGGAACAAAGGAACAGTCAACTTTAAAGTGAGAAGGTCCTACAGGGTTGCTACAGAATTTGAGAAAAAAAATTCCCCAATTTTTCCTATCTTTGTCATATTTTTATAACTATTTATATACATATGATAGTCTTCCATGTACAAGTTGACCCTGCTTAACATGCCCGAAATGCAAAAAAAATACAAAACTGCACAATAGTCATAAATATATTGGGGAATAATACTGTAAGCGGGTGCCGGTTGAGTTGGCGACTTTTTTTTCTCAACAAACAAACAAACATACGTAGATACATACAGAACAAAATAAACCCAAAACTACAATACACTTATCTAAACACATTAAAACTTTTGTAGACATATTTCAAATGCAATTATAAACAAAATATACATAAACACAGCACTAGCTCTGGGCTATGGGTACGTTAAAAAATAAATAAAATATAACCTTAAAAAGAGGCAAAATGCTAAATATGTTTCTGCACAAAATTGTACAGCAAAATTTCTCTTAAAATCACAGTTTAACCCTTTAACGCGCAGTGATCCCGCTCTGGGAACACCCAACTCTGACGTTCTGACTGTTTCCAGTCACGAAGAATAGATTAGATTTCTATAAAAATAGTTGCGGGTGACATAGCTCCATGAGAACCCTTTACTTTTTAGTGCGTCATTTCGCATAAAAAATGATCATGATTATTTTTAACAGCACTGCGCACAGCCGTCGTCAAAAAAGGGTCTCTAGATCTGTGGCATGCGATGAACGTTTCGATCGTCCGCCATCTTGCTGGTAGTTAAGTCGAGCGATGGCAACGGCTGCCCTTTTTTCAGCATTGGGAAAGGGTTGCGCCTCAAAGGGTTAAAATTAATAGAAAAACACTCAAATTAACCGACTACCTCCTCCCCACACGCACACAACACCATACAAACAACTCAAAAATCCTTATATATTGATTAATATTTAACCTAAATAGATTTCAAGAGAAATATACTCAATATTTTCATAAAATGTTAAAAAACACTTTATAAATAACAGAAAACCACTGTAAAAAACCGAATACCCCCCCCATAATTTTTGCAATTTAATACCTTTAAAACACACAAAATTTACACTATTAATCAGAATAGAATCAAATCTTATTACAAACAACTCAAAAATCCTTACATATTTGATATTTATTCATATTAAACCTAAAATTGTACAGGAATTCTGTAAATCGGGAGCAAACTCATATAATACATAAAATTAGCCATCCCTCTTTAAAATGTTTATTTTTTCATCCCAATTCACAAAAAATAACACAACATACTAAAAACCTTACATAATAATGAAAACATAGAGCATAAATATTATCAACTATACACTGGTGTACCGTAAAGTAAGGAATAAACATTTAAATCAATAAAAGCACCCCAAACCTCAAATTTTATTCATTAACAACATGCATTTATCACAAAGTAAATATACATCACAAGCATTCAAATAACCCCAAAAGCTGTAGCTCAACATACGCTCGATACATATTCTTCACAACTCTCAACAAACATTTTCTAATTTTTTCCGAAATTCACTTGATAAAGAATTAAGAAACAAGTCACTGTAAAATGAACAGATTTCATTACATCTGTACACAAATTATCTACATTTAATATAAAAATAATCAGAATTTTCACTTCTCAAAAATATCCAATATAAAAAATAAAACTTCAGCAGACGACACGACTTCGATTCGCGGCGAATTCAAGTTCAGTTAGTTTGCCAGTTAAATTCTTTGAAATTTGTTCAACCAATCACATAATTCCTTCGAACAGCATCATTTCTCATGGCATCATAACACAACACAACTCTGCAGAAGGGTTGCCGAATAGCTAATCTCGATTGGCAACACTGCCATGCCTGTTTACTACATATGATAAGCTTTGGCGACGCATTTCACTTGGCGACCGACACCCACTTACAGTATTATTCCCATATATTGGTTCACATAAATTTAAACACAAAATTTAGTTTAACACTGGCGAGCGAGAAGACAAAAATAAAGCAAGATTGGCAAATGCCATGTGCCTTTTTTTCCTGCAAAAAGGTTGTTATGAATATCCACTTGTTAAGATTCTGCTTTCAAGCAAACAATGGTGTCCACTCCTGGTTATGCTTCCCCTGTTAGGCAATAAAACAGACATACAAGCATGTTAAAATGATGAGTTCCCTAATTTAGCGGTATTTTTACAAATTTCTCTGATATTTCAAGATAAATAAAGTTCCCTGATCTGTAGTCACCCAGTCACATTTGCCTAGGGTCATGTAAAAGTGGGTGCAGAAGACCCAACAATTTGGGGGGGGGGGGGGGGGGGGAACTGGTTGTATTTGAAAAAAATAAGTAAAATATATGCTGCATAACTGATAGTTTCAACAATTGTATTCACTTGAGTGTTATTAAAGCATTTACAATACTTTTTCTCCACTTTATGATATGTATTACCACTGAAATATTTATCGTGGCGTAAATGGAGTTGTTGCAAATTAATTGGTCCATCTGTTCCGTCTGTGGTTTACAGAGGAAGATGATATTGCCAATGGTTCTAATGCGAGAAATTTCATCTGGAAATCATCCCAGAGTAGCTCAGTGGTAGAGCATCCGCGCGTTAAGTGGCAGTCCTGGGTTCGATCCCCAGCTCTGGAATTATTCGCATAGTTGGTAAAAAATAAAAATTAATCAGTCTAAACACTCCAACTTGCCTAATAATACACTGAAATATTTATTTGAAATTATATTTCTAAAAAAGAGGACAATAATTAATAATTAAAATATAAATATAGGGCAATAATTAATGTATGTATGTTTGTTACTCTTTCACGCTGAAACAGTTGGACGGATTTGGATGAAATTTAGAACACAGTTTAAGTCCTGGATTAACAAATAGGCCACTTTTTATCGAGAAAAAAAAAACAATGTTCCTATAATATACAAAATACCTATCTTTTATCAAAAAAAAAAAAAAAGTTTTTATTTTGCGAAGCTGTCGACAGATGATATGCAGATGGCACAAACTTATAGAATACACAGTTTTTAATAAATAAAACATATTTCCTTTTCCACAGGTGAATTTGAAATAATTGTTAGACGGTTTCATTTTATGTTATGAAATCTTAATTGAATGAGTCATGTGACAAACCATCAGCATCCTTTTTTTTACGGTGTGCCAAAGTACAACCTTTTTTAACAAGTAGATGTTTGACATTTAATATACATTTGTAAGAAATCCACTGTATCTCGTGACTGATGCTCTATCATCGTTAAATGATGCTAAAATAATATTTTATCGTCTGCTATGCCCGACTGGGATAAAGAATACACCTGAATGTTTTCACAATTTCATTCAGTTCAAATTGTGCATTTTTTGGCACGGTTTTTTTTCCCATTCTATTCTATTGCATTACATCCAGAAAAAGGATGTTAGAAATATCAATTTTAATTTTGTTTAATCACACTCATGAATAATGATACACTTTCTAACTTAATGGAATAAGGAAAGAGAATAGGGAAGACGCATGGATTATGATACACTTTTAATATATAGCACTTTAGTGCCTCTTAAAATCTGAAAGTGTTTCAGATTTTCTTCCTTCCCCCCCCCCCTTTCTGTTTTTTTGATAATGGCAATATATCCAGAAGCTCTTCAGAATTAATATAGAACGAAAATAATTTGTACCTTTCTGCAGGTTTTATCATTAAACCATCTTATTTTTGTAACCAGCAGGCAACCCAACACGGTCAGAAAGGAAAGCATCCCATCATGGCGCCGGCTTCGAAGGCGTGTCATTTCGAACTCAAAAACTAAGTAGGTCATAAAAGAGGATGTCTTTGTTACATTATCAGGGGTCACACCCTAGGGACGCTCCTGTTTGTAACCAACTTAATTATAAATTTATAAATTTCATTCAGAATCCGAGAGATTTCAGTGCCAAGGGAGCTGGTGAGAAACAGGATTCTCTCCGAACAAGATTTATTAAGATGGCAAACCAACTGGTCGCCGGAGGCGGCTAGTAATAATTAATAGCATCTGACAACAGAGTGGACATTTGCCATCTTTTATTTATCAAAAATTGAATTGTGTCATTTGCATCATGATAACTATATGAATTGTATTAAATGGTGGTACATGAAATATATATATATATATATATTTTTTTTTTTTTTGCCATTTAATAAGTACAGTACCAGGTTACCGAGCCATGCTCAGAATCTAAAGGCTCCTTAAGTGTAAAATAATTAATACGTAAATGCCTGGGCACGTATCAATAATCTTCATGGTTGCCAAAGATTTTCATCGCTGTCGGATCACCCATACATTATAAGCTTTGGTCGGTATTCAATGTTACAATGGCATATACTTTGTTTTGAAGAGGGATGCTAAATATTCGATGGTCGGTGCCATCAGAGTTGAGCAAAAAGTAGTTCAACGTAAGGTGCCTCCTTCTCTTCTGTAGCAGATCAGCGAGGGTATCAGCGAAGATCTTGGGCGATGCATTCACTAACAGCGTCTTCATTACTTCAGAAATATATCTATCCATATTGAGGACGTTCAAATTCAGCATCAAGAATTTGAGTTGCTTGAACTGTCAGATGAAGGAGTTTATAAAAAATATTCATCAAGTCTGTTACACACTGTTCGCAACGTAGTAGTACACACCAAAATCGTTAATAGTTTCACTCGTTATATACTGTGAGCAAAGCCATTGTAAAGTATGCTTTCAAATTTCGAATTCTTTGAAATAGGGGTGACATCGAAGAAACAACCACACCCATTCATTAGGAAATTCGGAATGTCCTACATCAATCTTACAGTCCCCAAAATGGTTTCGGTTAATTTTTGTTTTTACTCTTCAAAAAAATGCAAAGCTCCAGGGTGAATGCAATCCATGTTAAAAAGTTTTAAACTATGATAATAAGTACCCACATTTGTGGCAGCTTTGTAGATACTTAAGACTGTTTACCCGAAGTATTTGTCGACGTCTAGCTGTTCCATGTCGTTCTCCTTCCAAATACTAATCATCTGTTTCATCTGCTTGTGTTTGAACTGCACGTTCACACATTTGGGCTAAGTGCTGCTGTCGGTGATCATATGTTTCCACAGCTCGTTTTTGAGCTACACTTCCATGCATTTACGTCTTTATAATACATCTATGATGATAATTCTTTACGATTGAAATTGTAAATTTCTCTATAGTGCTTCAATTCAAACATAAAATACTTATTTTCTTCTAATTCAAAGCATGCATAAGCATGCATGCAAAGCATGCATTCAAAGCATACATCATGCATAAACAAATTCTACAAGTGTAAATTCAATCTTATAGATACATAAATATAGATGCCATAAAAGTATAATCTTACATAAATATGCTTTAAACATAATTTTATTTTATAAACTCACGCTTAAGAAAAAGTGTAACGCAATTTAAATTATTAGTACAAAAGGACACTTCGAAATCATGAAATCAAAAACAGAATAGATCAAAAATATTCTTTTACAATAACCCTAACAACTACTTAAACGTTGAAAATAATAGAACAAACGGATAGACTAAAGAAAATGGACTTCTAACCTCGAATAAATCAAAAATACATCGCTCCTATGTAGTTACGCTGATCCCTGACTCTGTCACAATTCCAGTTCAACCACTCAAAATAAAACTTGGGTCCTAATAAAACCCGGAATAACATCCAAACAGATTAAAAATGTATTGTTTAATAACATAAAATTTACACGGTTCGTTGGTGCGATCAGCCTGAAAATTATCATAATTATGTAAAATAAAAAAAAAAGAAAGAAAAAATCTGATAATCCACCCGTTTCCTGATTTTTAAGCGTTTTTTTTTTTTTTGTATTTTTAGCTCTATTTCATTTAAGAGAATAAAAAAAGCTAATCATTTGAGTGTCAGAATTATCTATTGCAAGTGACATTCACGTTACATTGAAGTCACGGTTATCAGGCTTTGGAGGAAAAATTACGATTCCAATTCGCTTAAGATAGCTTTTCTAAATTACTACTCAGTTTAACTTTTTTTTCAAAAATAAAACGGTTTTCTAAGCATTAAGCATGGATATAGGAGAGGATGTTGATACCAAACGAAATGTTTCGAATACGAAATGTTTCTGCAGATTATACAATTCGAATTTCAATGTATAATAAAAATTGAATATGAAGTTATTTGATTTTAAGTGGGTAAATATTAAATATTCTGAGTGTAGACATTCTATCGCCCGCTGTAATTGTCTCCACAAAGGGCTTTATCCTTTAGTTTAATGACAGTACACAACACAAAACAACACAGTCTAATCCGCGTCTAAATAAGAATTGAAAATTTATTAGAAAAAATCTTAGTAACCAGATTTCAGCCTCCCAATTTACTGCTTCCACATATGAACAACTCCCAGCCAGCGGCCGGATGGGGCCCGCCATGGCTTTTGGACCAGCCCTCACGACAAGTCAAAACCCTGTATAAAACCTATATAAAACATTCAAACTACCATATAAATCCGAATTATACGGCCCGCGATTTCGCTAACATCCTGAAGTCAGGCCCAGGAGGCCACTATCGTTAAGTTCTGCCCACAACTTTTAAAGGGTTGTCCATACGATGATAAAATAAATGAGTTGAAATCATCAACTGCAGTGAATGAAAACTAAACTGATGGCTGATCATCTGCAAAATTAATTTGAATATCGGCTGCGAGCCCAATTTAGGAATCGATCGTATCATTTTTTCATCGGAGTTTCGAACATCGTTCCATTATAAACGGTTGACCCATTCAAAAAAAAATAATAATAATAATAATAGTAATCAGGGTAACTACATTTAAATATTTATCGTCAACTTGGCGGAATAAGGCAGTTAAAATAGAATTCAACCTAGTGCCGTTATTTAAAAAAAAAAAAAAAATGGAATTTTCATGTTACGTCACAGGATCTTTTTTCTTACTGTGAATGGCTGAAAAGGGTGTCATTTTCATTTAAAGTATTCGGCTAAGCTGAAACTTTTATGCACTTTTGAAATTCGCATCATATGGATCAATAAAACACATGAAAAATCTTTATTGTTTTAGTATATACGCGAAAATACATTTAGCTTTACGTTAGTTACAAAAGGATAACTGTAATAAATTCAGGCAATTTTTCACATAAGATTTACGAATAGTTTTGTATTAATAACTACGAATTAAGAATTATTAAATTATTTACGTATATTCCATCAAGGTGCTTGCGGGGATGGCAACGAAGACTCTTTTCTCTTTTTCTTTCACTGGTTGCCAGGACGATATTTTGAAATAAAAATAACTTTTTAATTCTTAACAAATTTATGTAGCTGAATGGTGTAATATATCTAGTTACTAAAATATTTATTTGTCTGTGTACTGAATATCAAGTTCCATTTATTTTGTTTCTTTGCGAAATTAATTTTTACTATTATATATCGATGGCGTGTATTTTTTAATCCGCCCTAATCTTATTTGAGCGTCCCTTTTAGGAAGATTGCATCAAGTGTGTTTTTCAAACGCTCAATAGATGGCGCTACCGTCCTAAAATTTTAAATTTTGAGCGTTTTAGAGTTTTTTCAATTAATTCACCTAGCTCAATCGTTTCAGGGGCCCAAAAAAACCCCAGGTACGAAATTTAAAAAGAATCCTTAGAGCAGTTTTCGAGATCGCTCGGACATATACACACACACACACACACACACACACAAACATTCCTCGTTTAATATAAGAGCGGATTTTCTAGAAATAAAATACATGTTAAATGTGAAACTCTTAACATTTTATGTGAGAATAATACACTTACAAGAATACAACAAATTAATAAAACAAAAATTTTGTCTGCTTATTTAACTATAAATAAGGATATATCAAAAAATATACCATTGCTAAAATTATCCTCTACATAATCAATGATCCTCCTGGAATCTGGAATGATTTTAACTCCATCTTTAAGCACAGGAACTTCACATTTTGGATTAAGTTTCAAAAACCATGGCTCAAATTGCTCAAAACGAGATAAGTCAATAATATGAGATTTAAATTTCAGTTTCTTTTCATACAAAGCAAATGCAACCTAAAACAGAAAGGTCTATCAATAAAGTCTAAATGTGAAAAAATAATCCAAAAAGTCTATTAACATGAAATTGCACCAGTGTGAAGGGAAAAAAATGCTGAAATTAATTGAAATTCAAAGACATCAAGAATAAGAAATTCCAGTTCTTATCCATTATACGAACACCAGCGAAATTTGGCAATTTTTCACCGGTAGTGGAGGGGTAGCTTGGCGGTCATTTTTTTTAGTGGTAACCCTTGCTTAATCGTGAATAGGTCCTAAGCATGTGTTTGAATAGAAAACGAAAGCCGATTGTGTCCGTTTTCTATTCTTATGCGATTCTATTTTTTAACGTGCACTGCCATATTTATTTTAGTTTTGGTACATGTTAGATTAATTTTTTTTTGAGGGGGGGGGGATAAATATGAATTTATAGGAAAAGCTGGCGAATGAGGAAGATACAATAGTGTCAGAATTGTTGAAGGAAGGGTTTTGTAAAGAATGAATGCTTACTTATCTTACAGACGCACTATAATCCAGATAAAATGAGTGCCGGCAATGACGCAATCTCTGGCTAAATAATGCTCCCGGCAATTTAGACAGACATGGCCAAATGTTAATGCAGTGCATGTTTTGAAATAGCATATTTTCGATACTGCAATTGTTTGAATGTGCAACTTGTACTGCCCGGAAGCAGAAAGTGGGTAAAAGTGCGACATACGTCGATGACAATCACAGTCTTTGCAGAACATTTCATCTTTTAAAAGAAAGAAGATATAAAATGATATGTTCTGAAGAGTAATTAATGTGGCATACCCTTTATGCTATGCCTTCTCTCTTCACTTTTTGCACAATTTTTATACCTATTTTGCATTTGTCTGACTTGGACAAAATGCCTGCAGAACATTTGCAATGGTTAGAACTTATGTTGCAGAACAATTGTCCTGCAGAACAACATAATTCTGCTCCTGAGTCGTACTGTACAAGAAATGTTGGAATTCAAAGCGGTAATAGGTTTGAAAATTAATAAATAACTTTCAAAACAGCGAAGTTTTATTTATCATTTGTGTAAAGGAATTGACATGTGTAAAACCTTGCAAGGAAAAGCTGAAAATGAAATTATGTTTTGCAATATTTTTATATGTGTATTTTGTGTAAAATTGTCTATTTTATGTTTTCGGGTTATTGAAAATGCTGAATGTATTGAGTACAGCAGGAAAAAATCTTTGTAGATGCTTGGCAGATAAATTAACTTGCCCCCCAAAAAATTCTGTAGGTGTTTTAACCCCTTGCCGGTTGAATTTTTTGTAATTCAATTCTTTCAATTACAAAGTTAAATAAACAGTAATAGCAGCATAATTATCTTCAGAGATATTCATAATTTAATAAAAATGGTATGGTAAATGTGATTAGTCTGATTACTATGAATAATCAATTCATGCTTTGGGTTTTACAGCCTCTGGTAAAAACATATTTAGCAACTTTTCAAAATTATGTTTGCAATTGAGGATCTGTAGGATTTTCCCTACCCCCACCCCATAAAGAAAAGCAGAAAATCAAGCCATGTAGTGTCACCAAGTAAAAAAGTCTGCATTTCTGTAATATTATTAAATACATCAGATTATGCTTCTCTCAGCTTAAAATTCAATGACTTTATAATGTGAAATTAACATATTGCAGTATAACTAAGCAATATTAATTATAAATGTATTTAAAAATACATGTTTAAAGTATGTTTTTTTCCCTTTTTTCCAAAATTATTCAGCTGAATATGTAGCAATATTCGGCCACAACTATTCGGCTGAATACCTGTTCAATATTCAGCCTACCTATTATTTGGCAAAACAGCCAAATACGGAAGAGTGGCCAAATATTCGTTACATCCCTAAAAAATACTCTAGGCAACAAATGTATGCAGATAGCAGATACAAACAGAAATTTTGGGTTCTCTTTTAATAGTTTATTGGAATGGCTGTACAGCTGGATAAAGTTGCTTGCTTGGAATGCAAGAATTCGATAACACATTACTTACAATTTCATAAAGGGGGGAGGGGGGAATTAGATATAAATTGATTTTCAATCCAAATTGTTAAAGGTCATTAATGAGCTTTCAAAGAAAATACTTGTATAGTTTTTTACACACACACTTTCAATTCCAGTATCAGAAGTTTCCTGTGAAAATTGGGGATCGGTCACTGAGAAAGTGAGGAAAATGCAATTAAGATGTACAGATGGCAGTGACAAATAAACTGTTGATCAGAAAGAGATGATCCTCCATCTGATTATACAGGAACCAGAAAATGTTTGTAAACTGCATTAATTTCGATGTTTGATGTTTCTTATTACAAACATTTTGCTAGAGTCAGTACGAACAAAATTACGGACAAAAATATCTTTTCTCTTGTGATATCAAGAATAATGAATAATGCAAACTGTTTACCTTGCTTCATGTAATTAAAAAGGATATGGTTTTTTGGCCTGCTATTTAAACTGATGATTCATTTAGACTTGCTTTTTGTGCAATTTAAGCTAAGAATGCCACAAAAAGTTTTGCTGTGTAACTATTACATTGTATCTAGAAAAATAGTGTTTTTTATAACACTGTCCTTCTCAATAGATTATTGCTGTAAAATTTGACAAAACCTACCAGAAAAGTTTTTCTTAAGAATATCTATTTATATAAAGATTCTTTCTTTATCCAAGTCTGTTAACAACTGAAACAGGTTATGTTTTATTCTCAGTAAATTACATGTGTAAATTTCTATTAGTCTGATCATGTCTAACTGATTAACTAACATTAGATAAATGAAAGCTTGTGATAAAATATGCTTATTGAATCCACAACCTTTTTTCCTGTTACTGTGAAATCATGCTGCAAATTATTTTCAGTGCCTAAAAAGCTGTTGCAGATAGGCAGAAAAAGTTTTGCTTCTGGGGTCAGTATTGATAAATTTTCATTTTTGAAAAAAAAAAATTAATCTGATGTTCCCAACTGTGAACATTGGCCAGTAAAAGTTTAATAATAATTGCTTTAAATTTTCTGAGGGGGCTCCGGCCCCCTTACCCCACCCCCCTTAAATATGCCCTTGCTTACAACTGAATACATCTCAGCATGTTTTCACTTCTTTACAAACACAAGCTATAGTTTGGTGACAGCCGAACTTAAGACAACATCAAGGAAAACTTTGCCAATCCATCGCTTCCTCAAATAAACTTGTAATTTCTTTTCAAATAAAGATGAAAATTTTCAAAATACGCTACATAAACATAAAATCTATCAACTCTATAGAGTATATGCAACAGTGTTAATAAATTTTCACCAAAAATAATGAGAAAAACTCTCAGAATAAAGGAACAGTGTTTTGACCAAAATGTTCGTTTGTCTACAAATTTTGTATTTTTTCAATTAAATTCGTCATTTTAATGCATAAAACATACGGTTGAAAGAAGCAAATAAACCTTAACAAAAATAAGGTATCAGGGATGAGATTGGCAAAAGAGCAAAAAAGCTGAAATCATACGAGAGCAAAAAATTTGTACATGTGATATTTGTATATAATTAATGTGAATTAAGTTTTAAGAAGAAAAACATTGGAACATGCTAGAAAATAAAAATATCACACAGTTAATTAATAACAGCAATCAGGAATTCACAGAAAAAAGTAACATTTTCAGAGAAAAAGACAAAGTGAATTCCTCTTTATTCACAAAAATCTGAAGAATTTCATCCCTGGGTACAATTGAAAGAATCTTAACTTCATTCTGCTGTTAATACTATTTTATTTCACAAATTCCTTCATTCCCTATGCTTCTCCCACTGACGAAAGACTCAAAATTGCCTTAGGTAGTAAAAAAAAGCTGCTTGTCCGCTTAGCAGTTGA
Source organism: Cheiracanthium punctorium (assembly GCA_038373885.1). Taxonomy (NCBI): domain Eukaryota; kingdom Metazoa; phylum Arthropoda; class Arachnida; order Araneae; family Cheiracanthiidae; genus Cheiracanthium; species Cheiracanthium punctorium. The sequence continues at coordinate 17,470 of JAWZYV010016494.1, read as the reverse complement.
CTTGCAGTTGTCCAGTCTCTTAGGAATAAAGGGCCACTAGATGATACCACTCCTGCTGGGAATCCATAAAGGAGTGTAAATTTTTTCAGGAGGTGTTAGTTCATAGAAAAAGCTCATTTGACTGAAACAGAATGTACATGCAGCAAAATGTTACCCTTAAGCAATGTCTGTAATGGGAAAGAGGGGTGCTGAAGCCAGTGGCGGCCCGTGGTCAAAACTGTTAGTGCAGCCGGAAGCATATGAGCTCCCCCCCCCCCCTTCCTCCCGACAGGAATGGAAAATCTTTGTTACTGAATTCGAAAACGGATTAAGCCCTCACCGAGGAAAAAGAAATTTCATAAAAAATGCAAGAGATCCTATTTTACTTCCATAAAATTTACATAAATTTCAACCAGCCGCTCTTATCCTCAAAATTGCATTCATCCGCATCTGATTCGAAGTTTCCTTAGAATTTTCTTTTGTAACGATAACTTCAGAAGGAAAGAAAAAAAAAAACTTACTTATTTTTTATAAGTCAAATCAATCCTCCTTTCTTTTAAACTTGCGAATCGGTCAGTGATGTCCTCATAAAAAGGAGTTGTTTTAATTCAGATATCAATAATTTTAAAAGCTCTTTAAAATTTCCCATGTTTAAAGAATTTTCTCGCTCGCCATGTCCTCTAAATGCCAGTTCTTGCTTACTTAAAAACAATACTGCTTTGATGGGTCATTGTCCATTCATAAGCGTCTATCCAGGCTTACCTTCTTGATAAATTCAGCAATATAAAGTCGAGAGTTTTCCGAACATATATTCTCCGTACCCCTCCCTTACTTCTCTAGCCAATCAGTCAGTCGAATTCACTGCAGCCGTCGTTTGAAAATCTTTCATCAGCTGTACTTAGCTACTAACTCCCTATGCCGGAGAGACTGCTTACAAACTCGTTGCCATGGCAACGGTGCTGCCAATTTCTTGATCGGCTATGAGAGCTGTACCAAGACTCACAGTTGAATTGTGGGAAGATTAAAGGGCTTTTCTCTGAATGAACGATCCGGCAGTTACTACAACACGTTGTTTTTTGTTTTAGATTTTTTTAAATTTATCATAGAAATTCCATAATTCTAATCTGAATTTAAGAAAGTTAGTAGAATAAATTATTTTAAAGTATTTGTTGATAATTTTAAGTGCAGCCCGGCTGTACTGGCTGTATCCCACGAGCCGCCACTGGCTGAAGCCCCCCCTCACCTTTTCCCTGGATCTAAAACTCTATGTACATTTGGTTAGATCTATAGAATCTTCATTATTATACATGTTAATAGCCTCATCCATCATTTAAAGGGGCAAGAATTAAGGGTTAGTATATTATAAATTGGATTAATTTCTGGGCCATCAATCATTACAAGGTGTTTCAAGAAAAGAGGTAAATGATTTAGATTCTTTCTTAACATACAAACACTCTTATATTTATTATCAAATAGCTATGAAAAAAGTTAAGATTCTTTCTTTATTACGAGTAGCGGTTGTAGGGGCGAGGGGGGGGGCATAATTATTTTCATTTTTACAAGCAGTTAGTGTTTCTCATTAAAGCTGTTTTCATTTTTCAAAATAGACAATATGGTTATGAAACCGGTGTGATAGGTACCATCTTGGATATCGAACTGGTTTGCAAATAATTCAAAACCTAGACCGAAAAAGTTATCGGTAAATTCCAACAATCAGAATACTTTAGTTCTTTAATAAACGCACTCGCGCTGGCGTCAAACGCACAAACGTTCGCGGGGGAAAAAATGTTTAGTAATTTTTTCTTTGTTTGAGCAATTCTACCATCCGAGAGTTTTTACAGTAAACGTTGTCATTTTTAACATTGGAGTCCATCCGCTGTCACTAAGAAATCTAATTTTATTGATGCTGAGTACTTATGTATTGCACTGATTACGATAATCTTATTCAAAAATAAGAAATTAAAATGATATCTCAATTTAAGTGCGTAATTTCTAATATTTAGACTAGAGTTCAGGCTTGAAAAATAATCATAATACCAATAACATTCTTATGAAATGAACAGATCTGTTAGAAAAATAAAATGTCATAAACACTATCAGTGGTGATGGTTATGTAAGAAAAGGAGTGGGACAATCCCCAAAAGTACATAGCATCTAATGAATTTAGATTCATCAATGAATTAATGTCATACCTTTTGAGAAAAATATGAAGGATAATACTGGTATAACAATAACCCATTTCCGTTATCATTTTTGGTTGATTTAGTAGGCTTTACATCAGCCATGATGCAAATTCCGATTAAAACCACCGAGTAAAACAAAGTCAACAAAGAATGCCAAAGCCAAAGGTAGAAACTAAAAGTAAAATTCCTTTCCAAATTTCAAAGTTGCCAAATTTTAAAAAAATTAATTAAATAAATAAATGTTCAGAGTTGAAATTTTCTTCCTCAATAAATAAAGTACATTTTTAAATACTGAAAAGAATATACAATCAAATTCATTTGGAATTTTGCTTTCAACAAGCGTTTGCTTGGCGAGCTGCACAAAGTAACCAGATTTTTGAACACGGTGGGGACATGTTATAAATTCAATATTCTCGAATAATCTTATATTTATTCAACTAAAGAATTTTTAACATTCATAAAATAAAGAGAACATAGTTGATTTTTTTTAATTGGGAAGAATAATTATCATAAGGTGACCATATTTTCGAACGTAGATTTGAGGTCATGTCCCCGTCCCCAATGAGGTTTATCGACTCCTTGGGTTCGAGGCTATAAAAGTGACGTGTCGGTGGAAAAGAAACAAAATTTTCTCCATAGGTTAATGTATTGGGCTTTAGGTAATAAGCGCAGAATTAAAAAAATAATAATTATACTTCTGTATTTTGCCTCCTTTGTCTGTTTCAATAACTCCCTGGAACCTATCCATGACAATAGAAAGATATCTTTCCAGAGATTCCCATTAAAAAATGCTAACAACTCAAAACTTACACCGAGATGAGGCATTTCACGTGTCGGTCACATGAGGTCGGCATGAGGTCACGTGTCGACGAAAAACGTACGCTTCAGCCAACCAGATTACAGGATTACTCATCAATGCAGCCGAAAGGTCACGTGTTGGCTGAAAAATGACGTCACACTGCTAAACCTCATTCTGAAACAAAATTGGGGACATTTTATAATAAATTAAAAAATTAACAAATCAATTAAAAAACAGTGTAATAATTAAAAATTGTCCTTAAATACTTCTTTACAGTTTGAGTACAAATAGTAAAAAAACACGGGAATTGCGGACTGCCCTAGAAAATTGGGGTTTTGTTCTTAAATTCTTGTTTCACATTTTGGGGACAGATTGAAAAAAATCAAAAGTCGACCAAAATTGTCGACTTTTGGTGGTTTTACCTCTGCGTAAGGTGACCAGATTTTTGTAGTCAGAATCGGGGACATGTCCCCAATTCTGACAACAAAACTGGGGACATTTATAATTAATGCAATAATTAACAGTAATTTAATTGAAAAACAATGCAATAATTAAAAATTGTCCCCAGTTCCATTTTTACATTCAGGGGACAATTCGAAAAACGTCCTGAAAATGGGGACTGTCCCCGGAAAATGGGGACGTTTGGTCACCTTACCTCTGCGTGACTGCAGGCAGCTTTCGTAATGTATTCTTCTGAAATAAGTTTTTAAATGGGTAGGAGTAATCATAAACTTGACTATGGCGACTGACCCCTAAAAGTTGAAAGCCAGGGAGCTTAATCCAAGGGGACCAGACATCCCCCCCCCCTCTACCCGAAATTTCAATTTTTGTAAACAAAATACCCTAGTAGCAATGACTGCTTGTTTTCTGCTCGGTCGTTCATCGACTCATCGTTAACTCATCGACTCGTCGAATTCAGTCATCGGCAAGTGCACTTTTGTTTATCTGCAATAGATGAATTTTTATTCATGGATCTAGACGAAAAACAATATCTTATCCGAAACTCCAGCTCTATAGTCATCGGGCCTTGCAGGTGTCCCCAGTGGTTTACACTTTACCCAAATTCCTATAAATATTTGCGTAATTTAGATGTGCCTTTGCATAATCTAAGGAAAATTTCTAACAATTCTTGAATTAATCGCATAATTTACTTCAAATTTCTTGTATTGGGATTGGGAGGGGGCAGGGGGGTGGTATCCCCCCCCCCTTGCCCCCTCCCACAAAATTTAAATTTGAAAAGAAATATTTATAAAAAAAAATGTAAGTGTTTATTATATAAAAATCGTTTGTAATATTTAAATAATTTTTTAAAAATCTGTTTAAAAAAAAGAAAAGAAAATCTATTTGAGCGTCAGCTGCATTATAAGAAAAACGGAAACTTCATTACAATGAGCAACTCTTTTGAAACCTCTTTAATGTAAACAGCAAGAAGAGAAATCAGTTAATTTTAAAAAGTTATCCAAGAAATATGAAAGTTAAAATCACACTAAAATTTCTATACAATTGGCAATATTGTTTTTTAATTATTAATTATGAATGTTGTTGCTACTTACATACACTGGTAAAAAGTGAAATTACTTTCTTCCTAATCGAATAATTTGACTATTATTAATAATAGCTGAACAACACTTTGTCAACATTTCACCCAAAGTCGCAATCTGAGACTAAAATAACCCGTACTTCACACTTTGCCTAACGCATAACAAGATTCGATGGTCTAGAGGTAGCGCGCTTATCTCGGAATCAGTACGCACAGGGTTTGGGCCCGGGGGAGGAAGGATTTTTTTTTTTTCAGAAAAACGGAAATTTAGCATACAAAAAACGAAAACATAATAAACAGAACGGACATTTTTTGAAAATTTTGCTGCCAGTCGTTTATTTTTTATTAACAAATATATTTTAAACAGTTTATCGGTTTCTTTTCGTTATTTCATCGGAGTCATCGGGAAACGATGATCGGCCTTATGGCCCCCGAGCGGACATTTTGTACCAGTTGCCGATGAAATTTCCCCTTTTTTGGATGAAAAGCCGTGATCGGCCATTGCTCCTTCTCCTCGGATTAAACTCACCCGCCTCTCATCGACCGATGGGTTATTGCTACTAGGGTAATAATGATGAAGACTTTTTGTGAAAAATTTTGGCTTTTACACGGTTGGGACCCCCTCCAAAATTATTGGACCCTCCCGATTTTTTTTCTGGGTACGTCTCTGCCTGTTGATAAGGAGCTTAAACTTTGATGGGTGTTTTCTTAATGAGTCTTAAATATAAGAAAAAAGAATTTGTGCAGTAAACTCTCGATTATTTAGTCTCCAAATCCTCTCTAGTACATTTATTGGTACTTTTCCATTAGCCTGGCGCAAATGTCGCCAATTGTGAATCAAACGTGAGCTAAGTCGAAAAGCGAAGTGAATGACAAAACGGGAATAATTCCGTAAGCGGGGGCAGGTCGCCAAGCCAGATATCGCCAAAGCTTTTTCGCGTTGCTAAATACGCCAATCTGCAAGGATTGTGCTTAGAATATATAGAGAACTGTTTTAACGGCAACCTTAATGGGTTAGACGTTGGCAATAAAAAAAGTGGCCAACTAAACCTGCCCCCGCTTACGGAATTATTCCTGACAAAACAGTCAACGGAATAAAAGTCGAAAACGTTCAACTATAAACAAATATTAATTAATAGTAAGCAAAAGAAGTTCAATTATAAACAAATATTGATGAATTCTAAGCAAAACAGATTTACCCAAAAGGAATGCTTATAATTATTGGTTTTTTCAGAATACGGTGATGTCCTTGAGAAATTGCTCAAATGGATAATTTACTCCTCGTCTCCACATAAATTCAGCATTTGTCGTCCGGCATTGTTCTTTCGTTTAGTAAATAAGCTCTCGTCTATTTCAACTATTTTTTCAGGACCACCGATTTCTGTTTTTTTTTTTTTTTTTTTTTTTTCCTCACATTCCGTTAATACTTCTACACAAACTTTTCTTAAGTACACTCATGTCCATAAATTAAGGATAATGAAGTTCAGGCAAAGAAAGAGAAAGAAGCAAAACAAATTTGACTTATTTGTAAAGTCTATTTATTAAACAAAAAGTAAAGAGCAAAAAATATGCTATATGTTTGACATAATTAATAAAAATTGCAAGTTTTACTCCCTTGACCAAATTTCAAAAAAGAACCTATTTACATAAAACAGTATAACATGGTTAGTAGGATGGTTAATACGGAGTATGTCTCCCGGACGATGCAATACAGGCCTGACAACGCCTAGGCATGCTGAGTATCAAATGTTCAATCTGATCTTGGGGAATATTACAAAACTCATCAAGCAATGCACTCCGAAGTTCCGGTAGACCGGTGGGAGGCGGTTGTCGGGCTGCAATTCGTCGGCCAAGCATATCCCACACATGCTCTATTGGATTCAAGTCCGGTGAGTATGCTGGCCAATGCATACGGGTGATATCCTCCGATTGAAGGCATTCGTCTACAATGTTTGCACGGTGAGGACGGGCGTTGTCATCCATAAACACAAATTCAGCACCCATGGCGTCCCGAAACAAACGTACATGTTGTTCCAGAATGACATCCCGATAGATGTGGCCTGTCATCGTTACGCTCTGAACATGCAGGTCAGTTCTGGAACCAAGAATAATTCCTCCCCAAGCGAGCCATTCTGCACCACCGTAACGGTGTCTTTCAATGGTGTTCTCTTGGTGGTAACGGGTACCTGGCGCTCTCCAGATGAATGTCCGGCGAGAATCAGACTCCAAACTAAACCTGGACTCGTCGAAAAACATCACACAAGACCACTGTTGCGGTGTCCACTATGCATGCTCTCTACTCCAGGTTAATCGCAGGCGACAGTGAGTTGCGGTAAGTGGAAACACATCTGACAGGCCTACGAGCATATAGACGAATGTGCCCTAAGCGTCTGTACACGGTCTGCCTTGAAACTGTCGTACCGGTAGCTGAAGAGAGCTGACGAGACAGGTCTGATGCTGTACTCCGTCTGTTTCTTTTGGCAGTAACTGTCAAATAGCGGTCCTCATTCGGCGTTGTAACTCGGGGGCGACCTGTGCTGTAACGTCTACTCACATTACCATCATCTTGGAATCGTTGCCAAAGCCTGGAGATGACACTCTGGGCGATTCCAAGTTCCTTGGATACTTCCAGCTGGGTACGTCCACATTCCAGTCGTCCGATAATTCTGCCACGTAAAACATCATCCAAATGCCTCCTTTGTGCCATAACTATGCAGTTTTTGCACTGAAAGGCTTTCACAGCGCTTGTGAACAATTTTACTTCTTTGCCACCATTCCTTATATACCCCTCTCTTACACTCTCGTCATTGTGACGTACCATCCACGCCATCTGGTGGTTTCCTGTAATTTGCATATTCTTCTTCAAGATGTGTGTGATCATTCCACATGTGAAATTTTTATTTTAGAGATCAATTTCTGTGTGATTCTGAATTATCCTTAATTTATGGACATGAGTGTAGTTGTTCCAATCTACAACTGTATTAAGATTCATATCCAATACAGTTGGTTGTAAGTTTGTAAGAAATTTGGCGGAATTCTACATTGTTTGGCGATTTTTCGCTTGCGTCCGGAAATGTACCTGTCGATTATATTCGTCTATTATATAGTCTTAGCCACGCCCCCCAAGGCTACGCGTAGGGTGGCTTCATTTTTTTCCCCATAGAAGAACATAGAGGATGGAGGAAAAACCGGTTACAGTAGTGGCTTCACTTTTCTCCCCTCATGCCCACTCGGGGCCGTCGCTAAGTAACGGGCCTGCTCATGAGTTGCCACCCTTAAAAACGAGTTAATCATTGAGGCCTGTGTTCGCCATTCGCAGTGTTCTATTTTATTATTCTAAGCATTTTAAATATTATTTTATTTTATTATTTTAAAACAATTTTTTTATAGTTTTGTCGTACTAAAGAACTTTAGATGTAGGTAATCGTTTGGTGAATCTTGCGCCGTTTTCTTTCACAAAAATTTATCATAAAATTCGAACATTTTGCTCTGAATGTAAAGGTAAGTGAACACTTTTATAATTTATTTATAAATTCTAAAAATATGTATGTAAATCGTGTTTAGTGAATAATTATTCATGTGTTATTTATAAATAAATTATTTTAATCAGAAATCGTATTACTTGTGTAGTTTATTCTTGTAAATAAGCATGACGTTGTGATAGTAGTTAGACAATTTAATTTTGCCAGTTGAAATGTTATTTATCAGTTATATATGCCTTGATTATGTGATTCAGACTAACATCTGGTACAGTACAGAAATACAGTAAATTATAACTTATTTATTTTTGCCCGTTTATACAGAAACTTCGAATGTAGTTAATATTTTGTACAAGCGTTCATTATGCTTGCTCAATTCCTAAGTTCGATTGAGAAAGCGACAAAAGAATAACATATACTACATGAAATGTCTTTCTTAAAGAATAATTAATTCGAGGATCGCGCTATAGAGAGTATTTTATCAATTTTCTCCAATATACAGGATATCCGGAAAACACTGAAATGCGCTTTAAACAATAAAAAATAAACAAGTTGATACGTGTAAATAACCTTCCATAAGTGTAAAATGGATAAACAAATTGGTTAGTAACTCCTAAATTATTTTTATTAACAATTTCCGGAACTCGTTTTTCAATGCATCTCTATGCGTTCTTCAATCTTTTCAATTGAGACTAAGTTCGATTGAGAAAGCGGCAAAAGAATAACATATACTACATGAAATGTCTTTCTTAAAGAATAATTAATTCGAGGATCGCGCTATAGAGAGTATTTTATCAATTTTCTCCAATATACAGGATATCCGGAAAACACTGAAATGCGCTTTAAACAATAAAAAAAAAAAACAAGTTGATACGTGTAAATAACCTTCCATAAGTGTAAAATGGATAAACAAATTGGTTAGTAACTCCTAAATTATTTTTATTAACAATTTCCGGAACTCGTTTTTCAATGCATCTCTATGCGTTCTTCAATCTTTTGGGGGGATAAGGGAGCGTGGCATAGGCTTCACTTTCCTAGCACTGCGTAGCGCAACATTGGCAACTCCCCGTCAGCCAGCCGTGCTTGTTCCTGGGAGACGTTAAAGGCCTCTCGTCGGAAGGAGGTGCATTTCCTTTGGCGAAAGCTAACCCTAGTCAACCTCGCCAACATCCGAAATGCGCAACACCCGAAATGCGATGAGTTCGGCGCATGTGCGTTAACTTAGGAGGGAGAAAAAAGTATCTGCCCGGCGGCTGGGCTAACGCTAAAGCATGGACTTAGATTGGAAAGGACCTACAACAGCAATGGGATTCCTTCCCTGAAAACGGACCTAGAGGATGGGCATGAGATGGATTGATTAGGAGATTATCGTTGCTGCCATCTAGCGGCAATAGTTGTCAAAAAACTTTTTCCATAAATTAGGAGGCGATATATCAATTTTATTAATTATTTATTTGTATTTCGAAATTGATAAAATATAATAACGCTTACAAAAATAAATAATCAAAGTTAGGTATGCATATTTAAATAGTTTTTGTGGTAATCCTCAAGGTTTTTGTAGCTATTTAAACTGCATTTTTAAGATTTATAATTTTTTTTTCTTTTAGTGCTTCTTTACACCTCAGCACCAACTTTTTTGTGGCACTAGGTATTATAGGAAAATATTCTCAAAGTACTCAAGCCGCAAAAAAATTAACAGCATTATATTTTTGTTACTTGTGCTATTATCATGAAATATAAGAAAACAAAACTTCTCATTTTTTATAACCTCTTCTTTAAATAATATAACAGGTATAGTGAAATTATAAAAATAATTAAATAAAACTATCAACTTCTCCTAGTGTCAAAAAAAAAGGTTGATGGTGAGGTGTAATGAAGCACTAAAAGAAAAAAAAAAATATTTATTAACTTTAAAAATGCAGTTTAAATAGCTACAAAAACCTTGAGGATTACCACAAAATCTATTTAAATATGCATACATAACTCTGATTATTTATTTTTAAAAGCGTTATTATATTTCTTCAATTTCGAAATATAAATAATTAATAAAATCGATAGATCGACTCCTAATTTATGGAAAGTTCTCTTGACTATTGTTTGCAACTATTGCCGCTAGATGGCAGCACTAGATAATCTCCTCATCAATTCATCCCCCAACCTTAACTGAAGCTGGGCTATTGTGATAACATGGCGTTTGTTCTCCTTATCTGTAACTCCGTGCGCTAAAGGCTAAAACGAAAACTTAGGATGCAGGACAATTTTAAGAGTTCAAGAGATTTTTCGAAGCCATCCAGTTGTAAAATTAAAAACGAGATGGTTGAAGGAACTTTAAATTAGCACTTTAATTTAAAAAGGAAAGTTTCTAATAATAATGCTGCGATGCTGTATAAGTGTATCATTTAATCTATAAATAAATACTTAAATGCGATTTCAATTGAAATCTAAACACATTTTGAGAAACAATGTTATGTACATCATTTTCAGTATCCTGTAATGAAAGTAAAAAAAAAATTAAAACATTCTACATAACGGTCTTTAAAACTTATTTGTAGACAAATTTTATACCTATATTAAAACATGCTTTTAATCTTCCTACTATCCCCCCCCCCCCCCTTCCTTTTCATATAAACAAGATTATGTGTATTAATTGTGGGAAAGTTCTGTTGTGTTGAAAGGTTAAAAGTAGGCAAAATTACTTGAGACATAAAATTTATAGCATCGATTTTTGTTATAACAAGTATAAAAATAAGTATAAAAATTTGTAAATTTTGATTTTAATATAAAATAAGATACAGATGAACTTATTTTATTAAAAATAGTAGTATTAATAGTTACTATTTCATAGCCCAAGCATTATTTCTTGATCGAAACGTTCATCGCATGCCACAGATCTAGAGATCCAGTTTTGACAACAGCTGGCTGTGTCTGGCACAGCCAGCTGCGTCAAAAAAGGGTCTCTAGATCTGTGGCACGCGATGAACGTTTCGATCGTCCGCCATTTTGCTGGTAGTTAAGTCGAGCGATGGCAATGGCTGCCCTTTTTTCAGCATTGGGAAAGGGTTGCGCCTCAAAGGGTTAACATTATGAAAACCTGAAAACAGTTTTCCGTATAAATGCTGTTATGGTAAGCCTACAGATGTGAAAATTTCCGGTTGTACCACTCCAAAACAAAACTTTTACCAGCCATGTCTCCAAAACAATAAAAAATGGACTCTCGAAGAACGTAGCGAAATTCACGCTGTGTGCTGGGATCGGCTTTGAAATTTTCATACGCGTGTAAAACATACTTGCAGCATGACTGAAAATTGGGAGCGAAAGGCACATATCGAAAATGAACAGTAGAAAGTTTTTCAAAATATTCGAAACTAATGTTTTCAAATTTGACAATGATTGAGGGGGGGGGGGGACGACACATGGCCACTGTGCTAAACTACAACTGTGTGTACAAAAATATAGCAAAAAAAACTCTTGCATTACTTTTAGAATACAAATATCCGACCGTTTTAAAGTATTTTTCGGAATTTTTACCTCCCCAAATATCCAATCGTGTAACGAAAGTGAAAAATCTGGAGTGACTCCAGCAGGCCTCTCAATTGGTCCTCTTTTTTTTTTAAATTCCTACCTTCATCAAAGTTTTATTTATATAGCCTAGTATTTTAATGGTTTGATAGTCGAAACCTTAACATCTAAAAGAACATTTAACAACTGTTGAAGAAGCAGAACATTTTACTCTATTATTTATAGAGGTAGGAATTTCAAAAAACGAGGACCAATTGAGAGGCCTTCTCCACTCGACTTTCCGAACACTTACGATTAAGATCATTACCAAGCATTTAAATCAATTTTAATCGATGAATAATTCAAACATATATACCAAATTGAAGCTCAATCGAATGCGCCGTTTAAATGCTAGCGCACATTCAAGAATTTCCTCCCATAGGCCATAATGTTAAAGAAATCTTTGTCGTAGCCCTGTAGAAAAACTATAAGTCCTATACACATCAAAATCAATACCGGTCTTACGATGGTGGTTTATAACCTATATACCCAATTTGAGCTCAGTCCAATGTACCGTTTAAACGCTAGCGCACATTCAAGAATTTCCCCCTAGGCCATAATGTAAAAGAAATCTTTGTCGTAGCCCTGTAGAAAAATTATAAGTCCTATACACACCAAAATCAACACCGGTCTTGCGAACGGTGGTTTGTAACCTATATACCCAATTTGAGCTCAATCGAACGCCCCGTTTAGGAGCTATCGTGTTCACTCACACACACACACACACACACATACATCTCGTAAAAATAGCATAAATGAGTTCAGAAGACCTCAAAACGTGTGAATACACCCAAATCTCGAAGTCGAATTTTTTCATGATTACAATACTTTCCCTACATGGAAACATCATTCCTTACATTGTTACAATACTTTCCTTACATGTTCGGAAAGTAAAAATCGTAAGTGAGATCTACATCAATTAGATATCACGAATTTAACCCTGCAACAGTGGTGCACACAAAAGGAAGGGGTCCACAGGGTCCGGACCCCTCCCAAAATAGTTGTCAATTTTCCTTCGTTAAATTAACGGATAATTTTTTACTTTAAAATATGTTAGAAGGCATCAAATTCTTATTTTCAGCAGTTAACCCTTTCAGGCTCAACCCTTTCCCAATGCTGAAAAAAGGGCAGCCGTTGCCATCGCTCGTCTTAACGACCAGCAAGATGGCGGACGATCGAAACGTTCATCGCGTCCCACAGATCTAGAGACCCTTTTTTTTGACGACGACCCTTTTTCAGCAGATGTCACTGCTGTTAAAAGGAATCGTGACCATTTTCTGTATGGGAAATGACATGCTTAAAAAGTAAAGGATTCTCGTGGAGCTATGTCACGCGCAACTACTTTTAGGCATGGGGCTGCGAAACTCTCCGCCTTGGCGACTAGTATAGTAAAAACATACTATCTGCAAATTTTACGATCTCCAATCATCATTCTTAAGTAACAAATTAAGATTTGCTTATTTTCAAAGCAATCCCTTCGCATCTTAGCACGATGTTATTTGATTAGGTTTCGTGCAGGAGTCTAATCGGTAGCATTGTAGGGCAGTGGCGCACAGAGGGTTTTCTCTTGGAGGTGGTCCAACCCATAAAACTGTGACACCAACCACCTGAAAAAAATGCGGACTTTTGATATTTTTATCGTAAGCCCCTTTTACTGCGTTTTTATTTATCTATCTTAACCCTTTAACGCGCAGTGATCCCGCTCTGGGAACACCCAACTCTGACGTTTTGACTGTTGACAGTCACGAAGAATAGATTGGATTTCTACTCAGTGCAGTTTTGACTAAATCCCTGGACTCACTTCAACGAAAATCATGTTTCTTTGTTTTAACCCCTTAACGCACAGTGTTCCCGCTCTGGGTTCACCAAACTCTGACGTTTTGACTATTGCCAGTCACGAAGAATAGGTTGGATTTCTATAAACAATAGTTGCGGGTGACAGAGCTCCACGAGAATCCTTTACTTTTTTAGCACGTCATTTCCCGTACAAAAAAGGGTCACGATTCTTTTTAACAGAACTGACATCTGACGAAAAATGGAAGAATGCGAGAACAGCTGGATAGATTGCCCCATGCTGAAAAAAAGGGCAGCCGTTGCCATCGCTCGACTTAACGACCAGCAAGATGGCGGACGATCGAAACGTTCATCGCGTGCCACAGATCTAGAGACCCCATTTTTGACGGCAGCTGGCTGTGCCGCACAGATGTCACCGGGTGTCAAATGGGACCACAATGGGATGCACAGATGTCACCGGGTGGCATAATAACTACCTTTACTCTCTGTTGGGAACGGGGGAACTTGAAGCCTTCTTATTGGCTGCTTTCTCAGAGCATCTTAAAATTTCAATATATGTGGTGGTGCCATCTATATTTTTATTGTTAAACTCATGACTGCCTCGCCTTAATTAAATTAACAGCATAAAAAACATCAGAATGATTTGTTTTGGTGTATATTTAATTTAAAAAAAAATTCCTCCCATTTAACAGCATTCCTTTAAACATATTTTTCTTTAGTTAATTTGTTCTCTCTCTTAATCAGATACTCAAATGTTATGAATATTAAATACTACTAATTTTAAATGACAAAAATTGAACCCTGTTTTTCAAAGGAAATAAAGTTTAACAATGCCTACATATGTGTGACAAGAATATTCTAAGGATAGAGCATCTTTTTTTTTTTTTTTTTTTTTTAATTATAGCAAAGAAAACTACTAGGTATTACTATAAAATGAAATTCATTTTTCCTTGTAAGAAAGATACAGTTACCTTTTAGAATGACAATATTTTTATCAAAAGAGTATTCTGAATGATAAATTCAACATAATAGGATATATAAGAGGATTTTGTTAAATTTTAAATTTGTTTGTTTGGTTAAAGATTTTGTTAAGTGATAATATTTTAAAACCTCAAATATTAGAAAAGTATATTATAAATTGATACAAATGCATTTATAATATACTTTTCTTTAAAAAATATTTAGAAATTTAAATGTTTTTAGAAATTAGAAAAGTATTTTTTTAATGCTACTATATTCATAGAAAAATATGCGAAACGAAAAATTTCCTTCAACTGGTAAAGACACTTACCTATGTATTTAGAATACTCTAATATAAACAATAAATTTCTCATTCAATATTTATTGCTGTAGTTTTTGAGTATACACAATTCTCAGTTAATTCTCTATAAGGCATTTCTTAAAATTATTCACATATATAGAGAGAGACATATTATAGAATAAAACTTTATTAGCTTATAAACTTTCATTTATTTCTTGCTAGTTTTACATGTACGGTCACTTTTATGAATTGAATCTTTTTCACTGATGAAACAAAAAATTTTAATAGATAAAAATATTTTTCAATTCCAAGAATTATTTCATTATGTAACTTTTTCAACAAAACTATTAGTACTTAATAAAAGTTCTTAATTTTCCTCTTTCACAAAGCGTCCTTTTTTTTTTTTTTTTCAAATGCTCCCAACTTTCTTATAATTGTTGAATATAAACCCCAGAACTTAGAAAGAGAAAGTAAATAACACAGAAATTCTTTTAATTTTATTTTCAGATTCAGACACGTTAAGATAGAAAGAATTATTTGGGGATGGTAGTATTCGAATAATTTTTCATATGTATTCTTTTCCTTTAATATCCAAAAATTATAAATTAAATTTTTGAGGTTACAATTGAATAATAAGAAATGCAAGAAATATGGAAAATAAGTAAAATTATATCTTTAATATATATGTATTGTACAAAAAATTACAATTTAATGCAGTTTGGCATTTGGTTGATTCCTTTTTATATTTACAGAAAGTGAATGTTTCCTTTTTTTGCTGGGAAGTTTTTTTTTCTGGAAAAACAGACATTGAAACAACTGATAAACTACATAGCTAATAAGAGCTAAGCTAATATAAGCTAATAAGATTATATCAAGCGCTGGGCTAAGAACAAGGTTAAAATAAAGAAGGAGCGGTAAGGCATCATGACGTCATGCATCAATCTGAGATAGCAGCCAATCAGAAGGCTTCAAGATCCCCCGTTTCCAACAGAGAGTAAAGGTAGTTAATATGCCACCGGGTGTCACCGATGAACGTTTCGATCGTCCCCCATCTTGCTGGTAGTTAAGTCGAGCGATGGCAACGGCTGCCCTTTTTTCAGCATTGGGAAAGGGTTGCGCCTCAAAGGGTTAACAGTATTTGTCATTCAATTTATTTAGGTTAGGGTTTCTTCAGGGGCGTAGCCAGAAATTTTTCATGGGGGGGGGTTACGACTACTGCAACTCATATATATGTAAACGTGTGTGTGATAATGTAGTGAAGAATATACATTTTGTATAGCAAAAATTTCTCATGGGGGGTTATGGCCCCCTAACCCCCCCCCTTGGCTACGCCACTGGTTGCTATACACACATTTTGGATGCCATGATGAAAGCTGTTGTTGGAACAGCGAATGGCTAAAGTGTGGTTTAGTCCAATGCATGGTAACATTTTTTAGAGGGGCAATGAATGCGCCAAGTCTTGCCAATTCGATATTTCAAAGCTGTGAAAAAGTCCGAAAGATCTTGCACTTTTGTGTATCCATTATTGTCATTTCGTAATCTAGCTGCTGCGTGACATAGGCTTGCTCCATTGGACGTCACTGAACTGTTCATTTGGATTTTTGAACATGCGTTATTGTTATTTTCACTCATGTCTGCATCTAGCTGTTGCCGTTCGCAGCGTGGGAATAGCGCCGAGTTTGGTACCGCTAACGTTAGCGTATTATATAAGTAGATTTTGAAATTATTAATGTTAGTCAGGTGTTTTCTGCGAAACATGGATTAGTGTTTGACGAACAATTAGTGGCGTAAGCAGGGGGTGGGCCCAGGGGGCTCGAGCCCCTCCTCCCGGAATTTTCAGACTGAAAATGATTTTTTTTTAAATAATAAAAGTGGGCTTTTGTTTGATCAGCATTGATTTTGTTTCTCTCTATTCTAAAAAAAAGTAAAGGCCGCTGGCGCTGTCAATAGCTTGTGGACCTATCTCCTCCTAAACCGTGGGGATTTGAGTTTCGACTAAGGTGCCCACAGATTCGAAAAATTCCGAGGAACCTGCTAAGCTGACTTAAATTTCGAAAATCGAATTATTTTAGAAGATATTAATAAAAAACTGAAAAAATAAACAGAATGGTTGCCAGATTTGGCATAAAATCATTCATTCCTTTGCAACAAAGCGTTTCCAAGTATGTAGTATCACGTGAAATTGTCAAACATGAAGTAGAAATACACCCATTTTACGCCAAAATAAAAACTACATGAAATAAGTAACTCAAAATGTGTTACACAAAGTTGACAATTTTCAAATAGTAAGTTCGCTTAGACAACAGGAGTTTAGAATTAGCGATTATCCGTTTTTCCAAAACAGAATAACTAATATCTTGAAAATGAAAAATAATTAAAATGCAGATTATTTTAAAGCCGGTTCGGTCCAGCTGGATTATTTGCTCAGTAGAAATATTTGGCGGCGTTAACTATGCCATTATAGCAGTTACAGTACACTTTGGATATTTGCTAGCGCGACGAGATGGTATAATTCGTGGTGCTAAGTACGCCAATCTGCAAACGATTATGTAAATGAAAATATGGATAACGGTTTTCCGGTAACCTTAAATGAACAGTAATTATAGGTTGTGAGCATGTGTAAATCGCCAAATAATGAAAAGTCGCCATTGGTGGCAAGCTATCCTATCTGTTCCGTAGCTTTTATTAACTTTACATGTACGCAAGTCGCCAAATAATGAAAAATCGCCATGGGTGGCAAATTCGCAAGGTGTCCAATAGGTTTTACATTATTAAAAATACAGCTGAAACAGATGTTCTGATTTTATTATGCTTTAGCTCCTAATTAATATAACTTTTGAATGGCAACATTAAATATCATTGTGTTTCTGAGGAGTG
>JAWZYV010016493.1:0-41112 GCA_038373885.1 Cheiracanthium punctorium | reverse complement strand
TATTTTTGTAATGCTCATCTGTATCTCCAGAAATTATAAACACTTCAAACGAGAGCTTTAATTCTTTCGTTCTAAGTTTGTACACAAAAGGGAAAAAAGAATCTACTGAGAAGGAATCACTTATTTTTCCTCATTTAAAAGTTAAAATTTTTCGAAATCGATTCAACTAGTTTTGCAATTAATCTTCCAGAGAATAAGTACTCTTCATGTAAAAAATAGTCAAGTGTTAATCAAACTTCCAGTGTAGGTTTGTGGATGATTAATTAGATTTCTTTTCAAAAACACTGTACAGAAAACAAAACTTGAAATTAAAAATAACTTAAATTCATCCTCTTTGATTGAAAACACTCGATTACTTTTTAAAGAAAACAAGGAGTTTAAATTATATATAACAGTTTTTTTTTTTTCCTTTTACTTGTGCAAAGTAAATTACTTAGGACACATTCTCGTTATGTAAAGTACACTTGGTGATAACTTTCTAAAGCAATGTATACAGCATATCTAAAGAAATTAATTAAAAAACAAAGTCACTTACTTTATTGCCTTAATTTCATAAGCTTCAAAATTTTTTTGACAGGAAATGTAAACTTTTAAAGATAATGTACTTTGAAATTATTTTGTGTGTTGATTCTTTTTAGAGTGTCCCCCAGCACGGCCCATTGGATAAAACATTGAACATGGTAGATAGCTGAAGTGTCAAAGTCCCACGTTCGGGCCCACCGTGCAGCTGTAGATCTAAACGTCAGGGGGTTGGGGCGGTTTTCTCAAGATGTGATGTCAATACGCTTTAGAAACTCTTTAACTGTCCACGACCCAAGGCATCCTTCCTAGGCAGATGCCCTTCGTTTAGGTTTGCCATAACACAAAACAAACAATCTTATTAGAGAATAAAAATGTCGCAGATATTCAAACTATATAATAAGAGTTTCCATCGAGTAATTTTTCTGTATTTATATTAACTACTCAAAACTTATGCTAAAATAACCTTCGAACCTAAATTGTCCAGACAAAGAAAATTATGTTAAACTTTTTGAAAAAAATTTCAAGACCCAATATACATTTCAGGGTTGGGTTTTCGACGTCCAAAACTGGTTATTAGCATGACGTGTCAAAAACGTGTCTAAAAGTGTCCAAAAGTGTCAAAAACCTATGCATGTTATTTTTATTTGTCCTTAGTAACATTTTATTTTAAACATCGAATTACAAAACTAATTAAATTAAACAATAAACTTTATTTTGTAATTGATTTAATTAAATTAAAATTAAATGCCACCATGCAAATTATGTGCCATGCTAAGATTAAGTATTGAAAAAGATAAATGTATATTTGAAAGTACCTTTTATATATTTTTTCTTCCTGAGATGATCTTGTTTGAAATTTATTAATAAAAGTAATTTAAATTTTTCCATACCATGGTTTTGTTTATGGGAGCCTTGCTAAAACTAAATATTTAATTGCTGAATCTTAAGTTGCCTAAACATTTTTGATGAGTCTAAATATTTGTTTTTCTGTAAAAATATTATCAGTTACTAATGCTATTCTGTATAAGCCACTATTACAGTAGAAATATTCTCTGGTAAGTAAATTAATTATAATTTGCAATGAAAATAATGATTGGTTATTATCAATACACTTAAAGTTGTCGAATACTTTTCATTTTCTTATGTTAATAAACTCATTTATTCAGGGCCTGACTATAACATTTTTGTTCCCAGGGCACTTAGAATTTTGTGCCTCTACATACAGCTGACTCATTTTTTGTGCCCCTATACATAGCTTAAAACTCAATTTTTTGGCCTGTTTTTCTGTTACGTGTGCCCAAGGCACGGGCTCCAAGTGCTCATTCAGGGCCAGCATTTATTTAGAACAAGCACAACAAATATTTATGACGCTTAGTTTTTTTTAATATAAATTTATTTATTATAGTTTTTTTTTTTTTTACATATTCAGTGGCTGTTCAGTTTTTGCATTTTAAGCAGCTTGCTGAACCAAATTCATGTTCGGAAACTTTGAACAAAATTGCGTAGTTTGTACTGCTTAAAATGCCCAAAAATTTATTCAAGGGCCTGTAGTAAAAAATGATTAAATTTGTAAATGCAATTTCATTGTAAAAAATAATTTTACGCTATTTTAGGTCAAAATTTGAGGTTTTAGACACTTATTGTCAAACACTATGAAAATGGGGTTTTTGGAATAAAACTGCCCTGCCAAACCATGGTTAAAACCGGATAAAACCATCAATTGTCAAAAACTTGCCAACCCTGATTGCAATACACTAATCTTTCCTAGCTTATCGATCACCAGTGGAGGTTTCTTAGAAAATTCATTTAATGTCAATTTTTTGAATGTAAAATAATACAGTTTTCAATGCTTGAGGCGTTAATACCTTTTTTTATGTCTTACAGAGGTAACTAGTTCAGGGCCCGGAAATTATTATATTGTTCAATATTCGGTAATACCGACAAGCTGAGTTCAGCTTTAGTAACTTATATTTAGGAAAAAACCTGGCGATAAATCTACAAAAATTGCAATCTTTGCGACTTTTGACATTTTATTACCTCTCCTCTATCAAGGAACTCTTGAAATGTTAACAGTTTCACCGCGTAGACACATATCCTTTTCTGAAATTACAGTACTTAAGTGGTAAAAATCTTATTGTTCCCCGCATCTGATTAATACATCCACCTATCATATTTTTCAAAAGTAAATAATGATTTAAAATAAGTAAAATAAAACAGCTGCCATTTTACATACTTAACTATATAAGTTATTTTTCATTCCTTATCAGCAGTATACAAATTTTTGAAGAATGAAGTCAAAATATAACAATGCTTCACTTCAGCTTGCTGTTCGTTTATCAGAAAGTAAACGAAAGTGTATAGTTAAGTTGAAAGCGTTTGCAAAATCTACGACATAAAATATAGTTAGGAAATTTTTTGGTGAGGTCCTTTTTAAATTCCACTAAATCATTTTAGAAAATTGCTTTCTATGCTTCAACGCATATTCGTTCGATGCATCTAATTAGGAGAGCCATTAAATGTGATGTTACATTTTACTGAGTTTTTCCCCATTTTTATGTAAAAGAATGAATATTGTTTAAAAGTAACACGCAGATTTAAAATACGTTACAACTTTGTGTACATTTCTGGTATATTAAAAATAGCTGTAGTGAAAAATACGAAAATGTAGCAAGTTTACTCATATTAAAATATAAATGAAAATTCGTGTAATTTTTTTAAAAATTGAATAACTGTTAAGACGTTACTCTATATAATATCAAGAAGTACTATTTTGGTTATAGAACATATTAGAAATATTATTTTTTACACCATGCTTAAAAGCCAGCTTTATTGAGCTGAGCGAAGTGAGCAAAGCTTGTACACTACACTCAGGCATTTCAATGTAATACTTCTCCTCCTAAACCGCTTGACCGATTTAGTCCAAATTTGTCATGGTTGTAGGTAGAGGTCTGCGCCGCACGGAAATTCGCGGCGGCGGCGTGACGACCTCAGAAACCCGGCGGCGGCGGCGCGGCGCGGCGTGCACATTTTTTTGAAAAAGAGCATAATGAAAATGGGCATATGCGTACAAACACAGACACACACCTATGTATAAATTGACGTTAAAAGATTTTTTAAGAATATCAAAACTAGTCTTGAGTATGATTTTCTGTTGTTAGGGATTACGTCCAATTAGCCACATGTGTGTTCTAGGCCGATGTTGGAGTGCTCTCCGTGGGGGTCTTTCTAGGGGGTTCTAACAAGCATTTCGGAGGAAACGACGGAAAACGCCGAACGATTAGGTCGACGGACGCGACCTGCGTTTGAACCAGGCTACACAAAAATTTTTAACAACATCCGGCCATTACAAGGAAAATAAGTTGACAAACGTTTATTCATAAAATTGTCATTACTATTCGGAAATGGAAATAGAAAGTTCAGAATTAAAATAGGAGTAGTTAATTGCTTTTTCAAGCTAAGAAATAAAAATGAGAATAGTTGTTTTTCTTGGTTGCCGAGGGGTAACTGACTCTTGTTTTACCACCGCCTTCTAGAAACTCTGCCTGCTTATTCGGAGAGGAGGACGATTTAAAATTAATATATTTTATTTTATAACAAGGACTTTTAACAGATACTGGTGTTAAAATGTAAAATTGATAAAAACTGTATATAATAAGGCACATTGCTGATAAATACTATTTATGGATGTTTCATATGTTTTCCCCTCCAGATCGTTTAAAAAAATCTAAAACAACTAATGACTGTATTTTAAAAATAGTTTGTTTTCAATTCAAGCCCTGTCTACCTTTTTTAAAAAATGAATACATTAGGGTGACGAAAAAAATCCGACTATTTTTTTTTCTTTAGTCTCGTGTGAAAAATGTTAGTTTTTGGTGTTTTAAGAGCCCCATCCAAAGGACAGCTCAAAAAAAAAATTAAGAGGTCTCTCAAAATTTTTTAATTTCAAAAATCGTCAAAAATCGATTTTTTTTCTTTTTACGGTATAATGTTATAGACAAAAAAATAAGTTTCTGAAAATTTCAGTTCAAAATTTAAATTTTGAAAGGTTGCTCAGAATTTTTTTTTAATTTTTTACTGCATTACTTTAGATTTTTTCGAGCGACCTTTTAATATTCAAATTAAAATTCCATACATGTTTTTTCTTTTATTTAGTAGAATTATCGGTAAAAATACACCACGAGATGAATTAAAAATCAAGAACAATATAGAAAACATATACTTTTTTTTAATTTAATAATTTTATTTAATCAACTACATTTTAACAATATTTCAATAAGCTTTGTTATTAATTCTGAAACCAAATTTTAAATTTTAGCAGGTTTTATTGATTTTTAGTTCATCTCGTAGTGTATTTTTATCAATTATTGTACCAAATAAAAGAAAAAAAAATGTATGGAATTTTATTTGATTATTAAAAGGTCGCTCGAAAAAATCTAAAGTAATGCACTAATAAATTTTTAAAAATTGTGAGCCACCTTTCAAAATTTAAATTTTGATTTTAATTTAAATTTTTGGTCTATAAAATTATACCATAACGAGAAAAAAATTAGATTTTTGACGATTTTTGAAATTTAAAAAAAAGTTTGAGCGACCTCTTAAATTTTTTTTATTGAGCTGTCCTTAGGAGGGGGCTCTTAAAACATCAAAAATTAACATTTTTACGGACGAGACTAAAAAAGCAAAAATAGTCGGGGTTTTTGCGTCCCCCTAATATACATAAAATAGTTTCTCCACTTGAAAAGGTTAAAAGATTTAGTTGCAGAACTTTGTTTTTAAGTCTTTATAAATTTTAAATAAGAAAACAAAGCTATTAAATTTAGCTAAAACTCATTATAAATTAACAGCTGATTATGAATACATCAGATTGCTTTATACTCTTATCATGAAAATATGGATATTAACATTTCCAGTATATTTTATTCAAAAAGAAATCATCATTTTAAGTTTTTCACGCACCTTTATCATGAATTCTAAATTTTGTAGATTTGGTTTTTCATTTGAAATGTGCTATTATATGTGTGTGTTATACAAAGTTTTTGTCAATTTTACATTCCAACACCAGTATTTGTTAACAGAACTATTAATCAAAATCTTTCGTATCTTGAGATAGTTAGATAATGTAAATGGCTCCAACCATTCCGTTGCATTCTTCCGAAGATGAGAAGCCGCATTTCTAGAATGGAGTGGTTTTAATCGCCCATTTATAAGAATTTGATTGAAGCGGGCAACTACAAATTTCGATCCCTGTCCATCACAAATATTTCCTTGGCAGTTTGAGCTTAAAATAAGTCCATAGTTTTAATTTAAATAAAATTGTTCAAAAATAGTGGTGAAAAATGTTCAGATAAAATCGGAAAGGTTGATAGCTATGATATAGTGATGGGTAGCTTAAATCTGTGCTCTCCAAGCTTTTTATAGACACGAATTTGATTTAATAACTTTAATTTAATTGTATTTAAACATGCCTCCAAAATAAAATACAGTCACACACAAAAATAAATGAATATAAAGTGATGCAGCATTTCAACCGGCAGAGTTGTTGCCCGGAATAGTTTTAAAGAAAGAGCATTTATTCTCTATTTTATGACTACAATTTTAATTCATGATCTTGATATCTTTAATAAACAACAAAAAAAAAGATAAATGTTAAAAGAATTAATATATTTCTTCTGTTACAAAGGTATAAATCAACACAAACACGACAAAGTCTCAAAAACCCGAGAGAAATACACCAAAGTAAATAAAATCCAAAGAATTTAATGTTCCTTGGCGGCCCTGTACTATTTGAGCCGAGGACCGGGACCAGTCCGTGGCCCGGGGGTTGTGGACCAATGACTTAAATAATAAGTTAAATATTAAGAATTAATGAAATATTTATTTTTAAATTTAAATAAAGATATAAATTAGGTTTGAAGGGGGGGGATGAAGATTGCTCTGTAAAAATTTATGAAAACGTCTATTTTTTTTATTTTTTTTTTTCAAGTTTCCTCACTAATGATATAAATGCAACTTGCGTTTCAAACAATCAAGTCATTTTTTTAACTTTATCTGCTTCTTTTTTCAAGTTAATATTGATAAAATTTAATTTTTCAAAATTTTTTTGATTTGATTCTAAATTGGAAACATTGGCCAGTAAAAGGTTAAGAAGAATCCAGAAAAAAATAAGCAGTTGAAAGTTTAGGTACAATTTGTTTTTAAGTTTTGAAGCCGATTTTACGCTGAGGCATACAATCAGCGTTCTTTGTCGGCGCGGCGGCGTGGTGCAATTGCCTGGCGGCGATGGCGTGGCGCGGTGGCGCTGACCTCTAGTTGTAGGTACCAATTATGGCAAAGTATAAATCTGAAATAAAACCAATCGTGCTGACTGCGGAGGAAGAATCACCGAAAAACATGCTCCCATTAACTTTCAATGGAGATATTAGAAGAATTGTTCTATTTCTCAATTACTCACTCCCCGCACTCATTGAACCTATGACATTGGTCAAGATTACGATGCTGATCACTTAAAAAAAAGAAAGTCTGAAATCGGACATACCATGGAGGAATAATCACCGAAAAAAAAAGAAAGAAACCAAATTCCTGCTCTACCGAATGCTACCAGCCACTGGTCGCTACCATAATCGCCTTCACATCGTACCAATACTTGAACGTGACATGCCCCACCCTGCAGCCAGTGTACCGACTGTTCTACGGGAACAGACAATTTTTGCTTTGGAGGGAGCTCGCGGCGTAAGCTAAGCGAACGTTCGTTAGAGTGAATTCAACTTGAGGTAGAGATAAGTGCACGAAATTCGCTCAGCTCAACATTGCATGCGCGATACGCCGTGTGGACCTAGTCTCAGTGCAAATGACATTTGCAAATCATTTAACGAATACATTTCTATTTAGCAAATAGATTAAAATTATAGTCACTTGTGTTTAAGAAAATATACGTATGACTGTAATTGGCGAAGGTTCGATTGTGAGAATAACACATCTAATTTTGAAAAGTGAAATTTAAATCTAGGCTGTGTGCATCATCTCTAGTGTTTGCTTTGTTTTTACGTAGACAACAAATGACAAGTTCCGAAATTGGAAGTCCAGAAAACGTTCAGTTTAGAAAATTGGTGCAAAAAAGCTACTGTAAGAAACTTGCGGTAAAATAGACATGTAAATATGCCAGTAAAATACACGCCTTGAATGGCGTCTCATTCACGCAATGAAATCATGAGCATTGACATAGTACCGTAATTGTTGTTGTCCAGATGTTACTATTAATGACTATGCCATTTTATCTCTCACCCCTTTATTGAAATTGTGTCCCAAAAATGCGACATAAAAAAGCGGCTTAAATGTATGTGATATAATTTTACATATATTTAAATACTATTAGTTCCCAACAGTTTTAATCTATTCTTACAATATTTCGTAAGCTGTAGAATATGCATCAGATGTATTTTTCTATAAATAGGTTACAATCATAAAAATTTCAACATAGGGTTACCAGGCGAAATACGCGAAAGATGAGAGATAAGGTGAGATAGTCAATTAATGTCGTTTTAATATGGCAGTAATGAAACTAAAAAATTGGGGAAGGGATCTCCCCCAGACGAGGCTCGAACAGCCAAGTTATATATGTATATACATTTAATAAGTTAATTTCAACATGAACTTCAGACAATAAAGAGAAAAACAAACTGATTTTTCGAACTTATATGTTGGAAGGTAACCTTACTCATTGTTAAACAGATTCTGTGCAGGGAACATAGGAACATAACAGCACTGCAGACTGAAGTGCCCGTAGACAGGGACCTACAAGTCATACGGAATGCGGAGACATTACCCATGGTCATTGATCTTGCTGCATGTATCAGGGCAGTTAACTAGGAAAAAAAGGCCTTCACAAAAACCTAATTGACTACTTTGTCGATTCCTTACAACAGTGAAATAATGAAATATGAGAAAATATATGGGAAGTAAAATGTACACTATATGTTCGGTTATTTGGGCAGGCACAAATGATCATAGAAAAAAAACACGCTTTTTAATTACACTGAATATTTACATGAAAAAACTGACAACAAACTTCAGCCTAAGCAAAAACTGAATTTCCTAACACTGCACAAGAAAGAAGTCATGTGATCTGAAACATACGTCATTACTCGTGTATCACATGATCATTAGAATAAAGAATAAGCAGTATTTTTCCACAATTTGGAAAAGAAAGTTCTTTCTACAGCTGTATGTCGATTTACAGAGCTACCCAGCAAACACACTACTGCCCGCAAAATAACGGCAGGGTACCGGTCGTGCTCGCAAAGTGCCGTATACCGGGAGCAAAGTACATTGCCATCGTCTGGAAGTCACTGGAGTACCAGTGTCTGAAAAATGCATATGCGCCAAGTACATAACTAGTAATGGCGAAATGCTATGTGTCTATAACATACACAGAAAAGTTAACGGCGTGGTACTGTTTAAAATGTACCGGACCAGCACTATTTGCCGGTAATGGACCTGGATATATTTCGTATTGTTAGCATAAAATTTCGCTAGTTTAATTAAATAATAGTATTTTACATTTATATTGTGTAAAAGTGTTAGGTGATATAAGTTCTGGGCCCCCAAAGGCAGGGTCTAAGATTTTTTTTCGGGGGGGGGGGGGAGCAGGGAGTTCACATATTGCTTTCAAATATTTTAGTATTAAAAACTAAAATAATACAAACGAGTTCAATGTGCTATGTAAATGTTCACTACACCGACAGTAAAATCCCTCACCCTGTATATAAGCGAATATGTACAGAATTATGAATTTTAGTCTTGACATTTTTATAATTTATATTAATTTTTTACAATTTTGATAAAATGTTCATAAAATCATATTTGAAGACTTCTTTCTGCGTTAAGCCCCTTTTAAAATCTACCGAATTGGGGTACAGAAAGATGTTAGAGGAAGTATTACACGAAGACCAGTCACGGCTTGATTTGTATTTGAGCTCAGCTCCTCTACTTGTTTTCTATTTCAGAGAATTTTAGACTAAATTAAAATTTGTAACAGTCTTCATAACAGTTTCTATTGATAATTATTTTATTACATTAGATATAACAGCGGTACTTACTTAACTTTCTAATATAAATTAACATAAATTAAATATAAATTAAATTTATATGATATGAATTAAAAATTAGGTAATTAATGCTAAATTTAAAATATAACAAATTAGGGCTCCTGCATCTAATTTGTTAGACATAAAGCCATGGTCCAGTATTTTCATGTAATAGTCAAAAATAGAAAGTACGGAATTGGGTTTAATGTAGGGTTTATGTTTTTTCTTTACGCTGTTTTGATTGCTCTTCAATTATCACTTGATTTCCCGCGCATACGAATAAAGTTGCACATGTAAACAAACCTGACACAGACATATACTTACCCCAGATGTCTTTCAAATTCCCAGATAGCAGGCGTCAGCATGGTGGAAGCAGAGAGGGTTGCAAGATTCGAACTGTTCTCGCAGATTTGGCTATATTAATTGAGATTATACTTATAAGAAGTACAGAAATTTTTTAAGTGTCTGAAATAGAAAATAAAAACTTACTTGTCTATTTTAATCTGAGATGTGCCAGATAACCTTTTGGCTATATTAATTAAGATTATTTATACGAAGTTCAGATAAATTATTTATGGTTTGATAGACGCTTTGAAAATTGGTGCGTTTCGTTGAAATGGAAGTGGCAAATTTTTGAGCGCATTAAGTTAGCAACCACCCCCATTTTTTTGTCTTTAATTTCGGTCGCATATCTTGCATACGTTGAGCAACGAGAGAATTATAATTGATGAATTACGAATCAAGTAAACATTTTAGGATAAAAAATTTTCCCGGTTTCTCCTTGTTGTACAACTTTCGAAAGAGTTAAATTGGTTTGATTAAGCTGTTCAAGACAACTAATTTGGTTTCGTCGTTAGGAGCAATATAAGAATAACATTGTTTCAATGTTGAAATCCTGTTGGTTTATGATACAATTTACCAATATTATAGGTAATTACCAATTTTACTAATATTACAGGTAAATTTTTACTTTCACTGTTTTTAATATACATTCTTTCATAGCGTACTTTAATGTATAAAAGTATTTTTCTCCATAAAATTTGAGTCATGTAGTCATACAACAAGTATAGATGCAGAAATTTCTATTTAGAATAGCTAACATAAGAAAAATCATTTGATTTAACAACATGTACAATACAGTAAAATGTCACCCTAAAGTTAGGTGTGTGTGTGCAACCATAGTGCAACTTAATTTATTATTACTTCCTGTAAGAATTTGATTAATATATATATATATATATATATATATATACAACTACTTTGTAAATTTAGATATACTAAAAATATAAAACTAAGCAATCAAATAACAGAGCTACAGAATAACTTTATCATTACTTATGTTGATAAGTCTAGCAATAACTACGCTATAATATGTAAGCAGTTATATCACAATCTCTTAGCTTCATCCATTAACAATAATCCAAATTTCAGTCTAACATCTATCTCTGAGATAACATTTAACAAAAAGATCTTAGCTTTCCACAAGTTACTTAAAATCAAGCATGACAATCTAAAATATCCCTACTTAGTGCTAATACCAAAGTTTCATAAAACGCCACTAAAATTCAGAACTGTTACTATAGGATGTAACACTTATAATAATGTAGCAAGCAAAATATTACTAAAAATACTTACTTCTATGCATGATCTGTACATAAAATCTAACACTACTTCTGTATCTATAGGTAATAGCTATGAACTAAAAAATAAGATTAATGCTCTATACGATGTAATTAATATATCAACTTATGATTTTAAAGACTTATTCAATAGTATACCACTAGACGACTTATACAATATAATATTGAATCTATTTATACATAGTAATAATAATATAACCCTGCCTTCTTACATAGATACTATGTATTTCGAAAATCTGTTAAAGTTCATAATCTATAATAACTACATTCTACATAATAATAAATTATATAAGCAAGTTATAGGAATTCCACAAGGTGGTTCCAATTCCAGTTACTTAGCAGACCTATATTTATATAATTATGAAAAAAATTACAATAATCCTTCTCTTATAATATATAGGTACATAGATGACATAATAACAATAGCTACTGACAATACTTATAGTGATACTGACCACCTACCCATAGCCTACCATTCAGCCCTAGAACTAATAAAAAATCCTAATAATAATAGAATAATTAATTTTTTAGACTTACAAATTAGAATCAATGACGATAAGAGTCTATCCTTTAATATATATAATAAAAGAAATGACTTTAATTTTCAGGTTAATACCTTCACTCACTTCAATTCATGTATGCACACTTCTGTGTTTAGAAATATTATCTCTAATCATAAGTATAGAATAGAGTCTCTATGTACCAATAGTTTTAAGGCTAATAACTTAACTGACCTATATAAAACTGCTATAAAATATAATTATCCCAGTAAATTTCTAACTTCCATTTTATATCCTCTATGTAATCTAAAAAACTGTATGTCCTAATCAGAATATTGGTTGGTGAGGATGGGGTTGGTTGTTGGTTCTTTCTAATTTAAAAAAAAAAAAAAAAACATAAATATACTATATTTATTAAAAAAAAAAAAAAAAAAAAAAAAAAAAAAAAATCTATTTTTAAGAATGGTTGATTACTGGTACTTTTTCCTTTTTATGTGAGTCTATAACCAATGAAGCCAAACAGAGTACTGTTCTACATAAATATTTTACAATTATATTAGCATAAATAGCAATTAGAAATGAATATAATTATTATCAATATCATTATTGTTAATATTATTGCTACAGTTTTTCCCCATTTCCACAACCTCAACTAAGTACTTCTTAGCTACTGCAGCTAGTACTACGTAAAACATAGGCTAGCTATACTAGTGTAATATTTATTTTATTATTTATTCATTTAATTATTACCATTTTTATTCTTTTTATTTATTCATTTAATTATTACTTTTTTTATTTATTTATTCTTTTCCTTTCCATACTTCCAAAGTATTATTAATATATCATTTTTTATTCACACTCCATGGCATTACTTGTCTATTGATTGCATTAAGCCTTCTCTGATGGCAACATGCACTAATACTGCCTCCATTACTGAGCTTTGATCTTCGTGTCGGTCCACTTCCTCGTTGTTTTTTTCTAATAGCTACGGTCGCGCCCCCAAGTTACAAAAGGACCCTAATTTTGGTCAGGTAACTTGCAGAAACCTAGCTATTGTTTTTTTCGATTAAATTGAAATGTGTGTGCGGTGGCGCCTGATGATAGAGCACACCATTTCAATATTAATTCCATTTTCGGACTATTTCTGATTACATGTGATTAGGCTTAAAAGCTCACCAGTTCTAATTTGGCGCTTTATATTCAATTTTTCCACTCTTTCATTGCCTTAAAAGGCTATATTTAAACACTTATCCGGAATAAGCTCGTTAATTGGCACCATGTGCTATCTACTTTTTTATTTTTTTATATTTTTTTCACTTTTTCATTGGATTATCTTGGGATTTCACTTTACGTAAGTAAGCTATTATATATTATATACTATTCTGTTTTATTATGCTGCATTATGCGCTAATCTTTCAGAATATTTTCTATATTATACTTGTCTACTGTTAAATGCATAAATCCAAAAATATCGCCAATATTAGGTAATATTCTTTAATCCTAATCTCTACATGTCTTAAAATAGCTGCATCTTGCGCTTTTAAGTTCATGTGATTTAAATCTCTCCTATTTATGCATTTCAGTGATTTACTACACCTATCAAATGGCTTTTACGTATATGTTTTCTCTCCCCGATATCCAACTTACTTATTAAAATTCTAATCTATAGTTTTAATTTCATTTTTAGATTTTTGTAAAATATTTATTACACTTGCTTCATACAAGTAAACTATTGATACCTTTAGGATAGTGCTGCCATCTATACTAAATAGTAAGCATTGATTTTGGATTGATATATAAGGAAAGTTTCTTCCCTTTGCTATGTAGGATCCTTGAGTTTAAAATAACCCTTCGTATGCCAATCACTACATCTTGTAAATATCACGCTATCTTAGACCAGATTATTATTAAAATTATTATTTAATTTTATTATTATTATTATTATTTATATATACAGTGTTTTTTGCGTATTCCAGATTTTTCTCTTTTTTCTTTCCTAATGTTGGTTATTACATTTGGTTACAGTATTTTGTTTAATTTAGATTTTTTCTCAATTTACATTTTCCAGTGTTAGTAATTACTTTTGGTTACCGTTATTTGATCCTTTCTACTCTTTATTCCAGATATTCTTATTAATTATTATTATTATTATTATTATTATTTTCTCTTATTTACATTTTAGGACTGTACCCTATTCTGTACTTTTTGATATAATTGTGTCTTATCTACTCTGATATAGTATAATATCACCCTTAATGGTTCTAGACAAAAATAATTTAGTGACTGGCAAAAGTGGATTACATGATGTAAGTCCATATGCCCGGTACATTTGTTCTAATTTTCAGGAAGAGGGGAACAATGGATCGAAAAACAGTTACTCTTCCTACAAAAATTACAGTAGTGATTGGCAATCTTTTCTTTTTAACTCTTGTGGCTCCAAAAAATGCAAAACTTGCCCTTATGCTTCTATCAATCTAATAGACAATAGTACTAAATATCACAATTTTTGCAAAGTATTTAATTGTATATATAAAATTTCATGTACTATCTGTAACATGGCTTATATTGGACAGACTCGCAACCCGTTACACATACGCATTAACCTGCATCGCAATAACGTAAAAAACTATTTATCCAATAGTCATCTTACCAATGTAGAATATGCTCACTTTCACTCCCACGGATTTGAAAATGTTACTATCGAAATTCTCGCAATACAAACAAATACATCTGAACGGCTTTTCCTCGAATCACAATTAATCAATTGTCATAACACCTGTTATCCTTATGGTCTTAACCAAATAGTACATAATAAACACTTACATTATTATAATACACAATCTGATCCCTCCAAGTATACTCCTATTTATAACCTTTTAAATTTGTCCTTATATAAACGAACAAGTCGATATAAACGAGGAAAGCATAAAGCTACTTCTACTAACATATTGTCAAATAAGCACATTCAGTCTGAGTTATATACCTTAAATAAAAGATTTGAGGTTGACCATAATTGGCTAAAAATACGAGCCTACGTTTTCTCTTTAAAGAAAAAACACCTCTCAAAGTATTATAAAGTTTTCACTTCATATACATTCTCTGACCATTTTGCCCACTTGTTTTATGATTTAATAGTTACTCGTGCCAATGCCCTAAATTACAATTTACTAGGTCACAATCGCAATAGTACTAATCTAAATTCCAATTTTGTAATTAATTTCTCCAATCCTGTTTTCAATATGATTAACTTCAATAAACTTTTATCATCTCACTCTGACTCTTTCCCTTTACCGCATCTCAGCCTAAAAAAATCTTTCAAATACCCTATACCTATGGGTAGAAAGATATTTAATTATAACTCTTTCTGTAGGAACTTTGTACCCGATGATGAGGTACCCTGTCTTTGTACCAGTGGTCAATACAATTCTTATGTTAATTCTGATTTTGGACATATAGTTACCGGAGATCTTTCTATTATCAAAGATCTTAAACTTCAACGGATCATGAAAAGAGGTACTAAGTTTAGGTTACCCACTAAATACTGTATAGATGATATAATAGATACTTTCACTTATAATATAGACGTATATATATATAACACTTCAATAAAAAACAGCAAACCTTCCGCCTTCTTTAATGAATGGAAATTTAATATTATTGCTGACCTTAAAAAACAACTACTTTGTAAATTTAGATATACTAAAAATATAAAACTAAGCAATCAAATAACAGAGCTACAGAATAACTTTATCATTACTTATGTTGATAAGTCTAGCAATAACTACGCTATAATATGTAAGCAGTTATATCACAATCTCTTAGCTTCATCCATTAACAATAATCCAAATTTCAGTCTAACATCTATCTCTGAGATAACATTTAACAAAAAGATCTTAGCTTTCCACAAGTTACTTAAAATCAAGCATGACAATCTAAAATATCCCTACTTAGTGCTAATACCAAAGTTTCATAAAACGCCACTAAAATTCAGAACTGTTACTATAGGATGTAACACTTATAATAATGTAGCAAGCAAAATATTACTAAAAATACTTACTTCTATGCATGATCTGTACATAAAATCTAACACTACTTCTGTATCTATAGGTAATAGCTATGAACTAAAAAATAAGATTAATGCTCTATACGATGTAATTAATATATCAACTTATGATTTTAAAGACTTATTCAATAGTATACCACTAGACGACTTATACAATATAATATTGAATCTATTTATACATAGTAATAATAATATAACCCTGCCTTCTTACATAGATACTATGTATTTCGAAAATCTGTTAAAGTTCATAATCTATAATAACTACATTCTACATAATAATAAATTATATAAGCAAGTTATAGGAATTCCACAAGGTGGTTCCAATTCCAGTTACTTAGCAGACCTATATTTATATAATTATGAAAAAAATTACAATAATCCTTCTCTTATAATATATAGGTACATAGATGACGTAATAACAATAGCTACTGACAATACTTATAGTGATACTGACCACCTACCCATAGCCTACCATTCAGCCCTAGAACTAATAAAAAATCCTAATAATAATAGAATAATTAATTTTTTAGACTTACAAATTAGAATCAATGACGATAAGAGTCTATCCTTTAATATATATAATAAAAGAAATGACTTTAATTTTCAGGTTAATACCTTCACTCATTTCAATTCATGTATGCACACTTCTGTGTTTAGAAATATTATCTCTAATCATAAGTATAGAATAGAGTCTCTATGTACCAATAGTTTTAAGGCTAATAACTTAACTGACCTATATAAAACTGCTATAAAATATAATTATCCCAGTAAATTTCTAACTTCCATTTTATATCCTCTATGTAATCTAAAAAACTGTATGTCCTAATCAGAATATTGGTTGGTGAGGATGGGGTTGGTTGTTGGTTCTTTCTATATTAAAAAAAAAAAAAAAAAAAAAAAAAAAAAAAAAAAAAAACATAAAATATATATCTATATATTTTATTTAAAAAAAAAAAAAAATCTATTTTTAAGAATGGTTGATTACTGGTACTTTTTCCTTTTTATGTGAGTCTATAACCAATGAAGCCAAACAGAGTACTGTTCTACATAAATATTTTACAATTATATTAGCATAAATAGCAATTAGAAATGAATATAATTATTATCAATATCATTATTGTTAATATTATTGCTACAGTTTTTCCCCATTTCCACAACCTCAACTAAGTACTTCTTAGCTACTGCAGCTAGTACTACGTAAAACATAGGCTAGCTATACTAGTGTAATATTTATTTTATTATTTATTCATTTAATTATTACCATTTTTATTCTTTTTATTTATTCATTTAATTATTACTTTTTTTTATTTATTTATTCTTTTCCTTTCCATACTTCCAAAGTATTATTAATATATCATTTTTTATTCACACTCCATGGCATTACTTGTCTATTGATTGCATTAAGCCTTCTCTGATGGCAACATGCACTAAATACTGCCTCCATTACTGAGCTTTGATCTTCGTGTCGGTCCACTTCCTCGTTGTTTTTTTCTAATAGCTACGGTCGCGCCCCCAAGTTACAAAAGGACCCTAATTTTGGTCAGGTAACTTGCAGAAACCTAGCTATTGTTTTTTTCGATTAAATTGAAATGTGTGTGCGGTGGCGCCTGATGATAGAGCACACCATTTCAATATTAATTCCATTTTCGGACTATTTCTGATTACATGTGATTAGGCTTAAAAGCTCACCAGTTCTAATTTGGCGCTTTATATTCAATTTTTCCACTCTTTCATTGCCTTAAAAGGCTATATTTAAACACTTATCCGGAATAAGCTCGTTAATTGGCACCATGTGCTATCTACTTTTTTATTTTTTTATATTTTTTTCACTTTTTCATTGGATTATCTTGGGATTTCACTTTACGTAAGTAAGCTATTATATATTATATATATATATATATATATATATATATATATATATATATATATATGTATATATATATGTATGATACAACATTGATGGATTTTACCAATATTACAGGTACATTTTTACTTTCACTGTTTTTAATATACATTCTTTCATAGCGTACTTTAATGTATATGTGGTGGAGTGAGAACAGCAGTAAAATATAATTTTGATACTGTTTCCATAAAAATACCACACAAGTGGACAATAAATTACAAGAGGCGCCAGGCAATGGACAGTCTGGACACTATAGCACAATGAACTGTCAACGTTAAAATATTTATGGCCGAAAATATTTATGGCCGAAAATGATATGCAAATTTGGCAGGGTATATTCCCCGATGCCACACCTACATGTCCGGGATTCGACGAGGGGATGCATTAATTCCCCGACGCGAACAAATCAGAAACTCCAGCCAATGATGTAAGAGGGGGTAAGAAAAAAGGAAACAACCCCGTGGAAAAAAAAAAAAAGACGACAGGACGAGTGTGCTCCAGAGAAGCAGAAGAGAGTTTGGAGAAAGTGTGTGACAAGAGAGGACGAAAGGGCTTAAAAAATGAGTGTGTGCTTCGAATCAGAGTGATGAAGTTGTGTTAAAAAAAAACAAGGAATTGGTGTTGCTTGGTGATGGCTTAAGAGAAAGAAAGCGGTCCCAATAGTGCACGCGTCGATCGTGCCCTGTGTAAAGATGGCTACCTCATCATAATGGTGAATATTCAAACTATTATTTTCTAATAGTGTCTCAAACATTTTGTGGATACCCCTTATCCTCCAAAACCACACCTCCCCAGACATGTTATGATTTTAAAATTATTTCAATATCGTCTTTTAATTAATATTATTGGAATGACTAAGAATAAATGGAATTTATTTGCAGTTCATAGAGTCTTTAGTTTTTTTAGTGTTTAGGTGTATGTCAATCATTTTCCTTTTTTCAGCGTAATCCTAGGAGTACTTGCCAGGCAGGTTATGCGCGGCACAGTACCACTGTACGATCATCTTTGGCCTTAGTTTTCATCAAATTTTAATCATAACAAAATCAATCCACCACATAATGGTGCTGTAGAAAAAAGGCAATTTTATGTATTCCTAGTAACTAAAATGATATTTAAATTAATAATAATAATAATAATAATTAATAATAAAAATATATATAGTAGATTTTTCAAAAATGAAACAAAGTCTGGGAGAGAAATTATGCATCATAATAACGAGGTTACTATCTTGTTTCTCAGTTTCAAAAAAAAAAAAAAAAAAAATTGGATATTGTTTGAATATTTTATTTGTGTTTTGTAAGTGTAAATATACTGCTGCAAAAAAATATACGAAAGAACTTTGATTTTAAAGGTGACAAAGAAGGTATTTTTGTTAAAACAATTAATTTCTCTAATAGAAAGAATGTTGTGAATAAGATAGTTTATAGTCATACCAACATATTGACATATAGAAAGAATAAAATGAATAAAATTAAGTAAATAAATAAATATTTTGTTGATGGAATATTATGCAACAATCAGTAGAACTGAACAATTGAATTAGTAGTTGCTTAATATGTATGTATTCATGTACAATATTTTTCATTTATGTGTATGTTGAAAGTGTCAAAGTGCATTTTGTATATGTATAAGGTAACGGAGCATATAGTGTTAAAATAGGTAAAATAGTATCTGTAAATATTTAAAGTAAAAAAAAAAAAAATGGTTCGTCCCAGAGTTAGACAGGATTCGCCAGAGTCTCTTAGGAATCGAAATACCCAAACTTCGGCACAAAGCCAGCATAACAAAACGCCAGACACGGGACTAATCCCTCTATTGCCCCGATATTCGGCCGATAGTCTCGAGAACCCAAAGCAATTTTTCAGCGAATTCGAAAACGTAGCTGCTCTCACCGATTGGTCAAATGAGCAGAAAGGCATAATTTTAAAGACATGCCTCAAAGGTAAGGCAAAAGCATTTATACTAGGTCTAAAAGAGACGAAAGACGGAAACAATTACGAATACCTGAAAAAAGCGATTCTCCAAAGATTTAGGGAAATAAAATCAGCTTCGGAAGTTCATGCGGAATTTAATGCAATTAGGCAAACCCCGAAAACATCCATTATACAACTAAGGGACATAATTTCTGAAAAGACTGAAGCATTTTTAGGGATCGATAAGCCGTCAGAGGAAACAGATAGGATAAATTCACGGAATTCACGGAAGCAGTACGTCCGGAAATTCACGGAAGCAGTACGTCCGGAAATTAGGAGAGAAATTTTAAAAGACAACATAAAACACTTTGACGAGGCGGTTGAGTTGGCAATCAGGCTGGAGAGAATTTTTAATGAAGAAGAGGACATAAACAATATTGAAGTACAGAAATCAGACGTTACTGGTCTATTGAAGGACTTAGAAATCGCGCAATTAAAAGATAAAATAAAAGAGTTTGAGAGTAAAATTCAGGCACTCGAGACTTCTCAAGTGAATGAAAAATCCAATCCATTGAAATCATGCTCATTTTGTAAAAAACAAAATCACGCAGACACAGACTGCTGGTTCAATCCCCGAAATAGAAGGCAACCAGTTAATCACCATAACAGTAGTTATAAACAAGTTGCAATTATTTGCCAAATATGCGGAAAGTCGAACCACTCCGCTCAGACATGCTGGGAAAGAATTCCCGCGGACGGTCGACAGCAACCAAATTTCCGCAGAACGAACAACAATGGAAACAGGGACTATAAGAATTTAAACTCATACAGGGGTCCCAGAGGCAACAGATAAATAATAATCAGAGGTTGGGATCCCATAGAACGAAACTCGAGGCTACCAAAGTAAATATTGACCATAAAATCAAAAATAAAAATCAAATGATAGAAGCACAAAATAGTACGAAAGAAATAAATGATAATAAACA
This sequence comes from Cheiracanthium punctorium, assembly GCA_038373885.1. Lineage (NCBI taxonomy): Eukaryota > Metazoa > Arthropoda > Arachnida > Araneae > Cheiracanthiidae > Cheiracanthium > Cheiracanthium punctorium. The sequence continues at coordinate 20,502 of JAWZYV010016493.1, read as the reverse complement.
AAAACAACAAGAGAACCATAGGTATATAATGTCGGTGAGTGACAACGAGCAAAATGTAATTAAATTACCACTAGTAACGCTTAACATTGGGGATGAAGAATATGCTGCACTCATTGATTCAGGAGCAGGAATTAGTTTAATAAATAACGAAATATTTGAAGGAATAAAAAATAAAATAAAGATAAACTTTATTTCCAGACAGGTAAGAATAAAATCTGTGACACAACAAACTGTACCTTTTCTAAAGGCCGTGAAGTTTTCATTTAAAATAGGGCATAAAAAATGCAATAACACCTTTTTCGTGGCAAACTTCGCAATGAACCCACAGTACCCAATCATATTAGGTTACGACTTCATGATTAATTATAAAGTAATTTTAAATACGAAACTAAATAGCATAACAATAAATAATGAAGAAATTCCAATTAATAAATCAGAGACCAAAAATACGGAGCTAACTGAAGAAAATGATAAGACGGAGGAGATTAATAATTTCATTCGAATAGCACGGAAAGTACTGAACCGCCCGCGGACACAAAAGTAGTGAATTTAAAAACAGATCGACCTATTGAAAAGCAACAAAATGAAAGCAACATTCAAGTCATACCCAAATTCCAAAAGGAACAGATATGCATCATCCAACAAAAAACAGATAAATCGTTACAAATGATTTTCGAAAATAACACCAACACCACGAAACATTTACAAAAAAACATGAAAGTCGCAAAAATCATAGAACCGCAGAACGTTCGGCAGATAAGGGAGTCATCACAAGATACAGAAGTAGGAATGAATTATTGTGCACAAACAACTAATGATAGGGACAATATCCTAAACTTGAGAAAAAAGGAATTCGAAGAGGCGACTTTTGATTTTGATCATTTACCGGAAGACCAACAGCGTATATTTCAAAAAATGCTACAAGAAAACTATCAGGTATTCTCTACCTCTTATAAAACATTAGGGGTGACAGACGCTGTGAAACCGCAAATCAAATTAGCCCACAATTACCCTATCCAATGCAGACCGTATCCAATACTGCAAAACATGAAAACGCTCGCAGACCGCGAAATAGACGAGCTATTAGAAGCGGGTATACTCGAACCATCCGACGGGGGTTACGCGTTCCCAATAATCTTTGTTAAAAAGCAAACAAGTGAGGAAAATAAAACCCCTAAATACCGAATGGCGACCGATTTTCGATTATTAAATAATATCACTGAACCTTATAAAACGTATATCCCACATATTGAAGATATCTTACAAGAAGTTGCCGGATTCAAATGGTACACGACTATGGATCTTAAATCTGCGTTTTTTCAAATAGCGTTACCGGAGGCAGAGCGAGAGAAATGTGCAATAATTACCCACCGAGGAAATTTTAGACACACGAGACTACCCTTTGGCTTGCGAAACAGCGCCAGTTATTTCACCCAACTCATGAATACGGTGCTGGGAGGTATGAGAGAAACGAAGATAAATTTCTACCTAGACGATATAATTATACCAGCTAATTCCCTCGAAGAATTACGGGAAAAAATGACTTTAATATTCCAAAAGCTCAAACAGTTTAATTTAACATTGGACCCGTCAAAAATCAAAATAGCCCGAAAAAATATCACATGTTTAGGATTCCAAGTGGACGAAGTAGGGATTTCCCCAGACCAAAAAAACATCGTAAAAATCACAAAATTTAAAACCCCTAAGTCAGTTAAGGAGATTCAATCATTTTTAGGGATGACAAATTACTTCAGAACGATTATTCCACAATATTCCCAAATTATTGCACCGATTGTGCAGCTCACAAGAAAGACCAAAAAATTTGAATGGTCGGAAGAGTGTCAGGCGAGTTTCGCGAACATACAACAGATCATTTTAGAAAAACCAAGAATTACCAAAATTGATTTTGCAAAACCATTCCTGTTAGCAACCGATGCATCCAACACGGCCATTAATGGTATTTTAATGCAGGATCGGCCAGAAGGCAGAACACCAGTCAAATTTTTTAGCAGAATTTTAAAAAATGCGGAAAAACGGTACTCATCTCTTAAACTGGAACTAATGGCGATTTATGAAGCGGTGAGACATTTTCGCAATTATTTATGGAACCATGATTTTATATTAATTAGTGACGCGAAATCATTGAAATACCATTTAGATTTGACGCAGCAATCCGATATCACCGCAAGGTGGCTATTATTTTTAAGTGAATTTACGTTTAAATTTCAACATATAAAGGGTGAGGAAAACCCCGCGGATTACTTGTCCCGATACATCTTACAAGAAGAACAGGTAAATAACATAACGACACAAATCTTCGAAGGGAAGAAGGATTTAACGACCGAAAAAATAAGACAAGAACAACAAAAGGATGAATTATTGAACAAAATAATACCACACGTCCGCGAAAAAACCCCTAAAAGGCCTAAATTCAAAAATTACTATCTCGATACACACGGAATTCTTCGTTATAAGGAAAAAGCCACGCGAGAGAGGGCAGGAATAGATGTGATTGTGATCCAGCAATCTTTAAAACAGTCCGTGATCAAAATTGCACACGCAACACATTTCGGCAGACAAAAAACGATAGACTTTATCAAAAAATACTACACTTGGGGCAACTTATTTGACGACGTAAAGACGTTCATCGATAACTGTCACAGATGTGCGCAATTCAAAAACAGGCACATTTCCGCTACGGCGAGACAAAAAATGGACCGAGCAACAATGCCAGGAAAATTCCTCCATATAGATATTGTTGGGAAGCTGCCTCGCAGTGTCAGAGGCAATTGTTTTTTTTTTTTTTTTTCTTCTCGATAATTGATAGTTTCTCAAGGTATATAGAATTATTTCCATGTAGAAAAATCACTGCAGATCAAATAGTTCAATGTTTACAAAGTTATTTTTCTCGTTTTGGGCTTCCAGATACGATTATATCGGATAACGGACCTCAATTTAGATCAAAGGAATTAAAAAGTTTTTTAAAATCTCTCAATATAGAGAGTCGTTTTTCGTCGATCTACCACCCACAATCGAATGGGACGGTAGAACGCGCACAAGGCACGCTTCAGCAGTGTATTCGATGCATAGCAGAGAACACTTTTGAATGGGAAGATGCGAGTGTATGGGCGCAGCTCTATTACAACGCCTCTAAACACAGGGCGACGAATTTTCCGCCGGAGTTACTATTTCTGGGTCGTGACATTAAAATACCCCTGGAGATTACAACTGACATACAGGGACAAAATATTTTCGAATCAGAATGGTCCCAGGAGGAACTACAAATATTTGTGGACAAATTAATTAAGCAGAATTTGAATAACAGACAACAGGCCTGGATATTTCAAGAAAAGGCGGCTAAACCGCAGAACTTAGAAAAACCAGCTAAACATACTCCAATCCATATAGGGGATTTGGTATACATGAGAAATATGCACAAGAAGTGTAAGTTTGACACCATTTTTACCGGCCCTTATAGGGTAATGAAACTATTTCGTAATAATAATTTGTTACTTAAAGAGGTGAATAAACCTCATGTAGAAGAGAAAAAAGTGCATAAAAACCTCATTTTTCGGGTAAAACCCCAGACACAAGAAACAAACTCTGACGAGTCAAAAAACCCCACCCATGGTTATTGGTTACGCAACCGCGCCCGGAAGGGGTGAGAAACAGCACAAACATAAAAAAAAAAAAATTCTCAAAAAAAAAGGGGGTTCTTACCAGCAGCCGAGTTGTGCTTCCAAACAGAGTGTTGATTTTCAATTGCGTAAGTAGCTGATTAACTGCTTGGGAATTCTGTGAATGGAAAACCGAAGACAAGAATTACAAAACTGATAGGAAAAAAGAAAAACGCGACCTGGAAGGCAATTGAATTTAGCTAATCATAACAGTAATAATAATAAGAATCATAATAATAATGACATGCTATATAATCAAAAGGGATATCCCGTGTAACCTTGTGCACTGCAGAAAAGCTAAGCTGGAAATGAAGGAAATATTAAAAAAAAAAAGAGACGGACAAAATATAATAATGTTAATAATAATAGCAAGCAATAAGACAACAAGCACACACATACATATGTTAAAAAAAAAAAAAAAAAAAAAAAAGAAAAAAAAAAAAAAAAAAAAAAAAGGAAAAGAAAAGTTAGCAATGCATCAGCTGGTGTTGTCGTTTGGCTTTTTGCTGTTGGTAAACAAACCGGCAGGGAGTCATTCCCATGGGGGGCGAGTCGTACGTTCGGATTTGCGGCATGACATCACGCATAGGATGCAAGAGAAGGGCAACATGAAAAGACAAAAATATGCATATAAATAAATACCGGACATACAGCTATAGGCGAGACAAATACATAGTACAGTAATTTTACTAATCAAATTTTAATTAATACAAGTTAGAATAAAATTATTGAGTTGCGTCACCAGAGTACTGGGACGGAAAGATGCAGATTTCCCCTTGGATTTTGGTACTTATCGGGCAATTGCAGGCAATAGCCACGATGAGTAAGACGCGCTCTAGAATAATTGTAGAGACTATTCATTTTAAAGTAAACATAAGGATTTCACATAATAATAATCTATCAGACCGCATGGACATGACATGCAGAACGTCTCTTTACAAAATAATGCGTAAGAATAGTAACGTTAAGTTTGTTTCTCTTTACAAAATTATACAGTTAACAGGGCGGCATAAGCTTTCATTAACAAAATAATTAAATAACAATCACTTACCTCTACGCGACGTTGACCCTAAAAGAACACAGGCGAAAAATGTGCCAAGTCACTCCTCGCGCCGTAGATAAACCGGTTGCAGCACGAGTTGAGTCGTCAAGCTACAGTTTCCCCCTTTTCCAAACGCGCGGATGTATTGTACGCAGTGAAAAACCGGAAATTGCAACCATGAGTCCCGATTGTCAAGCGACAAACAGTTTTGCAGCCGGAAGGATCTGCTTAAAAGGAATAAAAGAGGAGAGAGAGTAGTTCCAGAACGCACGGGTTTGGCAGTGAAACTCTTTTACAGGTAGAGACGCGGGAATTTAGAAATAAATTGAATGAATAAATAAGGACGCATCGATTATTATGGCTAGATATTTTTAAACAGTGGTACGTGAGGTTTACCGTTTAAATAAAAGGGTGTACAATATAGGAATGAATCCCCTGTCTGATCAAAATATAAAAAAAAGAAAAAAAATAAGAATAAATTTTAAAAAAAGGGAAGGAAAACGAGTATTTTTTATGATATGCAGATAAATATATATGTGTAACAAGTGATAGACACACATGATATTGTATGTTATTCTTAATATATATATATCCATCTCTAATAATATAAATATGGTACATGTTGGTACAGAAGGTGTGATTAAACATAATAATATGTATACAATCCCATTGGTGTACAATATATTATTTTGAAGAAATTGAGAAACAAGATACAAAGGTAACTCATTAATGTTATTAATACAAAGTGGTTCGGAAACATTATCGATACTGCCAGATTTAACAAAATCTGACAAAGCAAAGCCGCATAGGAAAACGAAAATGTTCACGTGAAACCACAAAATGCTTGAGACACAACGGGAGAACAAATGTATCACAACTGAGACTTTCGCCGTGTGTAGCTATGCATGATGGACTATTGTGTGTGGACTAAACTCCAACTACTAAACGGTAGAACGTAGCACATAATTAGCTACGTATGATGGACTATATCGCATGGACTATACAGGACAAGTGCCGAATTTTAAAACGTAGCACATGTGTAGCTACGTGTAATGAACTAGTGACTGTGGACATTGAATATTTTTTTTCTTGTTTTTTTTTTATGTACACGGGGGAGAGATGTGGTGGAGTGAAAACAGCAGTAAAATATAATTTTGATACTGTTTCCATAAAAATACCACACAAGTGGACAATAAATTACAAGAGGCGCCAGGCAATGGACAGTCTGGACACTATAGCACAATGAACTGTCAACGTTAAAATATTTATGGCCGAAAATATTTATGGCCAAAAATGATATGCAAATTTGGCGGGGTATATTCCCCGATGCCACACCTACATGTCCGGGATTCGACGAGGGGATGCATTAATTCCCCGACGCGAACAAATCAGAAACTTCAGCCAATGATGTAAGAGGGGGTAAGAAAAAAGGAAACAACCCCGTGGAAAAAAAAAAGACGACAGGACGAGTGTGCTCCAGAGAAGCAGAAGAGAGTTTGGAGAAAGTGTGTGACAAGAGAGGACGAAAGGGCTTAAAAAATGAGTGTGTGCTTCGAATCAGAGTGATGAAGTTGTGTTAAAAAAAAACAAGGAATCGGTGTTGCTTGGTGATGGCTTAAGAGAAAGAAAGCGGTCCCAATCGTGCACGCGTCGATCGTGCCCTGTGTAAAGATGGCTACCTCATCATAATGGTGAATATTCAAACTATTATTTTCTAATAGTGTCTCAAACATTTTGTGGATACCCCTTATCCTCCAAAACCACACCTCCCCAGACATGTTACGATTTTAAAATTATTTCAATATCGTCTTTTAATTAATATTATTGGAATGACTAAGAATAAATGGAATTTATTTGCAGTTCATAGAGTCTTTAGTTTTTTTAGTGTTTAGGTGTATGTCAATCATTTTCCTTTTTTCAGCGTAATCCTACTAGTACTTGCCAGGCAGGTTATGCGCGGCACAGTACCACTGTACGATCATCTTTGGCCTTAGTTTTCATCAAATTTTAATCATAACAAAATCAATCCACCACATAATGGTGCTGTAGAAAAAAGGCAATTTTATGTATTCCTAGTAACTAAAATGATATTTAAATTAATAATAATAATAATAATAATAATAAAAATATATATAGTAGATTTTTCAAAAATGAAACAAAGTCTGGGAGAGAAATTATGCATCATAATAACGAGGTTACTATCTTGTTTCTCAGTTTCAAAAAAAAAAAAACCATGCATGGATATTGTTTGAATATTTTATTTGTGTTTTGTAAGTGTAAATATACTGCTGCAAAAAAATATACGAAAGAACTTTGATTTTAAAGGTGACAAAGAAGGTATTTTTGTTAAAACAATTAATTTCTCTAATAGAAAGAATGTTGTGAATAAGATAGTTTATAGTCATACCAACATATTGACATATAGAAAGAATAAAATGAATAAAATTAAGTAAATAAATAAATATTTTGTTGATGGAATATTATGCAACAATCAGTAGAACTGAACAATTGAATTAGTAGTTGCTTAATATGTATGTATTCATGTACAATATTTTTCATTTATGTGTATGTTGAAAGTGTCAAAGTGCATTTTGTATATGTATAAGGTAACGGAACATATAGTGTTAAAATAGGTAAAATAGTATCTGTAAATATTTAAAGTAAAAAAAAAAAAAAAATGGTTCGTCCCAGAGTTAGACAGGATTCGCCAGAGTCTCTTAGGAATCGAAATACCCAAACTTCGGCACAAAGCCAGCATAACAAAACGCCAGACACGGGACTAATCCCTCTATTGCCCCGATATTCGGCCGATAGTCTCGAGAACCCAAAGCAATTTTTCAGCGAATTCGAAAACGTAGCTGCTCTCACCGATTGGTCAAATGAGCAGAAAGGCATAATTTTAAAGACATGCCTCAAAGGTAAGGCAAAAGCATTTATACTAGGTCTAAAAGAGACGAAAGACGGAAACAATTACGAATACCTGAAAAAAGCGATTCTCCAAAGATTTAGGGAAATAAAATCAGCTTCGGAAGTTCATGCGGAATTTAATGCAATTAGGCAAACCCCGAAAACATCCATTATACAACTAAGGGACATAATTTCTGAAAAGACTGAAGCATTTTTAGGGATCGATAAGCCGTCAGAGGAAACAGATAGGATAAATTCACGGAATTCACGGAAGCAGTACGTCCGGAAATTCACGCGAAATTCACGGAAGCAGTACGTCTGGAAATTAGGAAAGAAATTTTAAAAGACAACATAAAACACTTTGACGAGGCGGTTGAGTTGGCAATCAGGCTGGAGAGAATTTTTAATGAAGAAGAGGACATAAACAATATTGAAGTACAGAAATCAGACGTTACTGGTCTATTGAAGGACTTAGAAATCGCGCAATTAAAAGATAAAATAAAAGAGTTTGAGGGTAAAATTCAGGCACTCGAGACTTCTCAAGTGAATGAAAAATCCAGTCCATTGAAATCATGCTCATTTTGTAAAAAACAAAATCACGCAGACACAGACTGCTGGTTCAATCCCCGAAATAGAAGGCAACCAGTTAATCACCATAACAGTTATAAACAAGTTGCAATTATTTGCCAAATATGCGGAAAGTCGTGTAGCTAATGATGTGTAAATGTAGCTAAATGATTTTGTGTAATATATTACTAGATGTTGTCCAGATGTTATTAAATATAACATATTAATATTTAATGCGAAAGCACAATAGACAAATCTAAAACTGTCCCCATTTTTCAAAATTTGCAAAACAGATAAGTTCTTTTTGCAGAGTACGGGTTTTTTTTAGCTTCCTTTCAACAAAAGGCAAAGCAATTTATGGGACATACATAAAAACCTTTATTACTCTAACATAAATCATACAATTCCAACGCCAAATTTATCAGGCGTCCAAAACAAAAACAGTCCCAACAAAACTTTATATAAAACTAAATTAAATCTTTAGAATCCTCGCACCTCTCATTATTGTAACGTGCCCTCATTCTCGAGTACATATTTTATACTTCAGCTCGAGTCAAATTTCTCGGTTTTATTACCATGGAGTTTGGTGCGTTTGTTAATTCATCATCACATAATACGTTGATAATGTCGACGGAACTTTACTACTCCCATGGGGGAAAGCACATCCGTCACAGGAGTGACGATGCTGCTGAAAGAAAATCTTTGTTTACGATCTTTTATTGGAACTGTACCTGATTATCCGGATCACTGTATTATTAATATTTTTTTTGAAACAGGTTCGAAAAATAAATAATTATATCCTCATAAGACACTGTAATAATTCAATTTAGAATAACACGATTCAATATAAAAATACATAAAATTGATCCTACTTTATTAAGAAAGATCTAACTTGAGCCTGGATAATGCATCAGCATTTCCATGTTGAACTCCCCTTTGATAAGTAATTTTCAAATTGTATCGCTGCAACGCTAAAGCCCACTTTGTTAATTTGGCGCTGTGTGGAAGGCCATCTGTCAAATATGTTAAAGGGTTATGATCTGATACGATCTGGATTTCCGCGCCAAATATCAGAGTATCAAATTTTTTTAGTGCTTCTAAAACTCCATATACTTCTCTCTCAATCGTAGATCATTTCGTTTGGCTGGGGTTTAGTTTCTTGCTGAAAAAAGCAATAGGGACTTCCTCTCCCTTTTGTGCGAGACACGCGCCAATAGCTGTAGCCGATGCGTCACTGTACAACTGAAACGGCTTGTCAAGATCTGGGGTGTGTAAGATAGGTATCTTCATCAATTCCTCTTTCAATCGAGTAAACGCTTGGTCCTCAGCGGAGCCCCACGGTATAGTAATCGGTACTTTCTTCTTGGTTAGATCTGTTAGTGGCAAAATTATTTGCGCGAATTGTGGTATGTAACTCCTATAATAACTTGCTAGCCCGATTAAGCTTCTTAGCTCTTTCTTGGTAGTAGGTCTTGATATCCTCTTTAAAGGTTCAATCTTCTCTGGATCTGGTGTATGCCGACCGGAACCTACAATATGGCCCAAAAATTTTACCTGGGTTCTCCCGAACTCGCATTTTCCAAGATTCACAGTAAGTCCTACTTCCCTCAATGTTTTAAAGACTTGGCTTATATGCTTTAAATGTTCTTCCCAACTGTTAGAGAAAATGGCTACGTCGTCAATGTATGCACAGCAATAATCACGATGTACGAATAATGCTTTATCCATTGATTTCTGGAATGTCCCTCCGGCGTTCTTCATCCCAAAAGGTAAGACTTTCCATTGATAATGCCCCGAATGTGTTACGAAGGCGGTGAAATGCTTGGATTCTTCATGCATGGGAATCTGCCAGTATCCCTTCATTAAGTCTATGACGGTTATAAATGCAGCTTGTCCTACTCTGAATATTAAATCCCTGGCGATTTTCATGGGATATGAATCAGGCACCGTGAAACTATTCAATAGTCTAAAATCAATACATAACCTAACGCTTCCATCCTTTTTGGCAACACAAACAACAGGATGTGCCCATTCGCTATCACTTGGTTCAATGAGGTCCATTTCAAGTAGCTCCTCGATTTGGCGATCAACTTCTTTTTGTAAACTGATGGGTATTCGATACGGTTTGAGTCTCTTTGGCGTGCAGTTCTCCGTAACTTTAACATAATGCCCGTCGACTTTGGCATGTCCTGACTTTGAACTAAAAATGTCCATACATCTCTTCAGTACATCAAACAACTCTTGAGTTTGCTCTTCAGTTAAATTATGATTTCTAGTTTTCTCCAAATGTTTTCGGATGTCCTCTACCTCTTTCTTTGTTTTATCAGTAGGCGCGTAATGGATTACGCCAAATTCTTCATCCATTTCGTAAACAACACCAATGTGATTTACCCTCCGCACATACGGTCGTACTTTATTCACGTGTAGCTCTCTAGTACTACCATCCTCTAATTCAACTCTTACCGAAAGCGGTCTGGTGATTTGAATTACCGTTGCCGGTCCAATCCAAGTGCTTAAAAGTTTGTGAGTTGATGATGGGAGTAATATCAACACTTTGTCGCCAATGGCAAACTGCTTTTCTCTCGCACGGAGATTATACCTGGAAACGTATTCTCCTTGAGCTTTCTCGGTGTTTTCGGAAGCGATCTCATTAGCTTTACGTATATTTTCAACGAAATCTTCAAGATATTTAGTGATTGGTCTGGACGCGATCGTTGGGATAGTTCGTTCTCCCGTCCAAATACTTTTCAATAAAGATAATGGTCCTTGTGGTAACCGCCCATAAACCAATTGAAATGGTGATAGCCCCGTGGTGCTGTGTGGCACTTCACGATACGCGAACATGAGATATGGTATATGTATATCCCAGTCTCTTCCATACTCTTGTATGTTTTTATTCATCATCTCCTTAAGAGTTTTATTCCATCGTTCTACTGCCCCCATACTTTCCGGATGTCCGGGTCTCGAAAAACGTGGCGCTACCCCTAATAGATTTTCAAATGATTGAGTGAGCTTGGAAGCGAAATTCGTACCCTGGTCGGTGCATATCACTTTTGGAAAACCGGTGTGGGTTAAAATCTTCATTAAAACGTCACACGTTGTCTTGGCACTAATCTCTTTCAATAGAGTTGCCTCGGCCCACTTAGTCCACGGCACAAATCCACGGCACAAATAATATATCGATGTCCTCTCCTTGATGCAGGCTCTAGTGGTCCTATACAGTGTACGATCCAGACTTCAAAAGGATTTTCAGGCCTAACGATAGGCTGTATGGGAATATGATCCCGATAGGTGCTAGTTCTCCTCAAATGGCATTCTTTGCAACTTTGACAGTATAACTTTACATCTTGCCTGATATTAGGCCAGTAAAATGAATATCTGATTCTTTGTAGAGTCTTATTTTCCCCTAGATGTCCTGCCAACGGAATCTCATGTGCCATTCTTAAAATAAAATTCCTTCTTTCTTTTGGAATTACTACTTGCTGAATTTCTTCTCCACAGACATAATCCTTATGCTGTAGTATTCCCTGATCAATGAGATACGAATTTTCTTGCCTTTCCGCCCAATCAAAGCATCTCTTGAGTGTCTCGTCATCGCCTTGAAGTTTCGCCAACTCTGAAATGGCATCTAGCTTTCTACTCGCAGCCTCACTTGCTGTCAAGACATTCACATTCGGCGTAGTGGAATTAAAATCCGAAAATATTTGTACATTTACGTCCTCCTCTGCTTTCCCTACAGTTTCTACTTCCACATTTGAAACTGTTTCTTGCCATAATTGTTTATTATGATAAAGTTCAATGTTCTCATTTAGCATCTCAAAAGCTGAACGACTTATTAACATATCACTGGTAAGTTTCTTTGAAACGGCACACATAATTGCTGTATCGCCATGTTTACCATCGTGGATTTTCATCTCATATGTCCGAAGTGGAGCGGTTTCATTATCGCCAAACGCGGACGATAACTCTATTTGCCCTTCTTCTTCAAAAGGCGTACCATGTACTAATTCCTCGCGAATTACAGATATCTGTGCACCAGAATCCACTATACCATTAAAAATTGATTTTCCACATTTGATTTTAACCTCAATTAGGTCATGCAATTTTTTGTGATTACTTGATTCAGATAATGGAACGGAGATCTTTGCTGTCAACACATCTGTTTTCTCGGCTGTATCAGCGCTTACAGTATTTACTTTCGGTTGTGAAATTTGTCGAGTAAAAGTATTGTTTTGAGTATTCGTCATATTACTTTTAAATTGTCGTCCTTGCCCACAGAACTTAGAAATATGCCCCTCTTTACCGCAACTAAAGCATGTGGGGTTAAATCTGCATTTAACCAACGTTTCATCTTGACGTTTCTGAACCCACTTAGGAATGGTTTGAGACGGAGACTTCGACGTCATCCTAGCTCCTTGTTCCATTGGACGCTCGTAAGTTCTCTCATTACCTTTATTTTTCGAATCACATCCCCACGACCTCTTAGCTAAATCATGGACGTTAACATATTCGTCAAGTTTATCTGCCAACTCAGACGGGATTATCAACTAAGACCACTGGTCCAAAAAATTCTCACGTATTTCATGTGGAACTCTCCTCTTGATTTGGTCAGCGATAATCAATTTCTTCAACCCGTCATAATACTCAATTTCTAATCCTTTTACCCACTCTTCAAAATAGTTAGTTATTTCAAAACAGAAATCTCTCCACGTTTTCTCTGGCACTTTTTGATGGGTCATAAATTTCCTCCTAAAACTTTCAGGGCTTAATTTAAATCGTCTTAACAAAATCGATTTTATATACTCATGGTTTTCTGCATTCTCTACCGGTTCTCTATTAATCAGCTGAACAATTTCCGTTGGTAATAAATTTAATAAACACAAGACCCATTCCTTGTTATCTACTTTCAATCTATTGGCATGATTTTCAAACATCGTTAAATAGCATGTAATATCAGATTCGCGCGGGTCAAACTTAGGTGTTTACTTGAATAATTCTAACCTAGCTTTCCCAGAGTCTCTAAAATTTTCGTCTCTAACGTTTGTTGACAAGCCTATTCTACTATTTGCCTCGATTTCCAATTTTCTTACCTCAAATTCTCTCTGCTCTCTTTTTCTTCTTTCTTCAAATTCTCTTTGTTCCCGTTCAAATTCTCTTTGTTCCCGTTGTTTCCTTTCTTCAATAAATGAACTAAGCATTTCCTTTACCAATTCTAAATCTTCTTCATAAATATTGCTACTGGTAATCATTTTCTTTAGATCCGGTAGTAACAAACCAGGTGAAGGATTTTCACCGATCTCTTCCGCTAACTTAATTAAATCTTCCTTCTTTCCCTTATTTAAAAACGACATGGCTCTTCTCACAACTAAATAACTTCTCCACTTCCTAGGTTCTGATCCTATCGCTGCTGCGCCAGTACGGTTTTTTTTTTAGCTTCCTTTCAACAAAAGGCAAAGCAATTTATGGGACTTACATAAAAACCTTGATTACTCTAACATAAATCATACCATTCCAACGCCAGTTTTATCAGGCGTCCAAAACAAAAACAGTCCCAACAAAACGTTATATAAAACTAAATTAAATCTTTAGAATCCTCGCACCTCTCATTATTGTAACGTGCCTCATTCTCGAGTACATATTTTATACTTCAGCTCGAGTCAAATTTCTCGGTTTTATTACCATGGAGTTTGGTGCGTTTGTTAATTCATCATCACATAATACGTTGATAATGTCGACGGAACTTTACTTGCAGGTTTTATGATATACTTTTATATAAGTCACAAAGAGATTCAGTTGCCAATTTAAAACTAGTTTATTCTTTCACTAAATTCTAGTGTCATTTATTATTGTTAATCAAATATTTCAACATCATAATTAAAATATACTGGTTTCTTTTAAGAGAGCAATTCACCAAAAGCCATCTTGGATTAGCTTTGGGTTTTGCATTGATTTTTTAATTCGCAATACACTTGAGAAATCAACTTAAAATGAACGATGTTATTGTAAAGATTTACATTCAAAAAAAATTTTTTTTCGGTATTCACAATAAACTCGAGAAATCAATTTAAAATGAATTATTCTATTCTAAAGATTTATTTTTATTAATTTTGCTACTAATTTTAAGAATAAATTCCAGAGCTCAAGCACCATTTTTTTTTCTTATTCTTAAGAGATTATTTTTAAGTTTTTAGAAATTTTTCTTTCAACAAAACTACACCAAATAAAAACAGAAAACGGAAACAATCATTCGTTTTCAAAGTTAACATAGATGTGGATTTCAAAACGTTGTTTTATTCCAGTGAATTTTACAAACTGAAATTCAAAATAAAAATTATACTTTACTTGTTTTCCAAACTACCCATAGTTTGACTGTCTCATTTGAAATCTAAATATTAGCGTTTAGATTTATGGAAATGTACTAAAGGTTACATATAAATATTTATATAGTATAAATAATCCGAAAATAATTTACATTCTTCAACTGTAAGTAGCGAGAATAAATATGGTATGTCAATATCTGTCTATATTTCATTGTGCTATCTTAACAATGTAACAAATAACATAATCCCAAAGATTTACAGACATAAATTTTTCGTCTCGAGCCTTAAAAATATGCGAAAATGTTGTAATGAAACAAAAAGTAGTGATGGTATTTATATAAGATGCTAGAAAAATGAAGGAATACAGGCTAAGCAATCTCTCAGATTCAAGTGCATTAGATAAATATTATGATATAGTTCATTTCAGAATCGGGAGGAAAAAATGTTCCGTAGTCAAATTTAAGTCAAATGATATCTATAAACTAGAGTATTTCTTTTTTTTTTTTTAGTCAAAAACAAAAATACTTTTAACGCCCTCGTAATTTTAAATTTCTTTGTGTTAACGAGAAAACGAAGTTGCAAGAAACAAGATAATTTTTAAAAATAAACATGAGGGCCAGGCAAAAATTAAGTGTGTTTGCAAAGTTAATGCAAATAATAACAATAAGAAGAAGATAGAAACATAAAAAATAAACAAAAAAAATAAACAAAAGAGAAAGAAAACCTGACACACTTTCAGATTTTAAATACGCACCAATGTGCTGCGTATTAAAAGTGTATCATAGTTTATGCGTCGTCCCTATTTTTCTTCCTTATTCCATTAAGTTGGAAAGTGTATCATTATTCATGACTGTGCCGTATTTTGCTTCCTTGTTTCATAAAACCCATATTTGGAATAGAAATATCTCTTAAAATCGCCTACTTAAACTATTTTACAATCGTTGCCAAGTACATTACAATTATACTTCTTCGTTTTAAATATTGTTTCGAATGTCCATCATAATCCATGCGTGTGCCGTGTTTCTCTTTCGTGGGCTGATTCCTACTGAAATGCCCCGACTCTCGCCAAGGTGGCAATCATGAAACATATTGAGCTACCACGACGATTTTTTGTATTTAAGTGTCAATCGTAATGAAGAATTAAAATGGCGATTTGGAACAACCTGTAAATAAAGCATTCCGTTACATTTTTATTTATTTTGGGTTGCCCATTAATGTTGTTTTAATAATTAAGTGTCTTGAAATTCCTTAACTGGTGCGTTTATCGCTAATTTGTTCACTTTAGTTTTCATCTGGTTCTTTTGGGAGCGTTGAAACGTGCATAACGTCTAGAGACCCATGACTGCAAAGCTCGCCGAAATGCGGCGAGCTTTGCAGTCGCATGATTTTTTAGTGTGCAATGACTTTTTAGTTTGGTGAGAGTGGGTGGGTTAAAATAGGAACCAACTCTTTCTTGTTCCATAAAGCACATCTTTGGAATCGAAATCTATTTTAAAATCGCCACCTGAAACTGTTTTACAATCTTCGGCAAGCATATTCCAACTATCCTCTACCATTTTACATACTATATGTTTTTGGACACTCATTCTCCGTAGCACTTTTTATTTTCTATGATTCAGAGAACTATATTTCAGTATCTTCTCTATTAATTTCTTTATAAAAAAACATTAAATAGATTAAATAGTAGTATGTTTTTTAATCTATTGTTTTACTAGGTAACAGTCTGACAAAAACCATAATTTAAAAAAAAACTCATTTAAATTTTCTTATACCTTGTAAAAGAAATATTTCACACACGGACAGCAAATGGCACCGAATTTTGTAAATGACCCAAAAGACACCGGATATACTTCTTTCTCTGCTCTTATTTATATATTATCAGAAAAAATATAATTAATACAGAAGACAGCTCCGTGTTCGCATATCACCCTGAGAACATCAGAACATCGGAATGACAGCAACTCATTCCTGTTACCAAAACACTTCTGAAAACTTTAGTTGCCAATAAAAATTTACATAAAAGTATATCACACACAGTTTACACATGCTCTGAGGCATATAAATAACATTTCATTTTTTATGCTTTTGTATTCGAAAAAAATCGTCTGAAAAAAAAAATGATGGCGTTAAAGAATACAGAAACAGATTATGTCGAGTTGATGAAACTCATCAAGGAACAAAATATTATTTTAAAGTTTCACCAATGGGTTATTTTAAGGAGATACGATTTAAGAAATGTTTTAAATAAAAACAAGAGATTTATATTATTGACATTGTACCAGAAGGAACCATAGTTAAAGTTTAAAAACCATTTGAATTCCAATAAAAGTGTTATTTATATTATTGACATTGTACCAAAGGGAACCATAGTTAAAGTTTAAAAACCATTTGAATTCCAATAAAAGTGTTATTTATTACTAAATTTTGTTGATTCTTCATTAGCAAAAATATTATTATACGGACAAATATGATTGTATTTTTTAAATTAAATTCTGAGATACGAACTATGATATTTAATGACTTTTTTCACAAACTTAACAAAGATTTTTTAAATTTAAAGATCACAAAATAAAACATAAAAAAGATATTAATGATCATTTATAATTGTTTTCTTATAAAATGCAGAGGGAACCTTTCTCTGAATTTTTTATCATTACAGTTTTATGTGCTTTTTCATTTAATTTTTTTAACGCTTGTATTGGATTAATAACTTTTAAGTTAATGCAACAAATAAAAGATATTTTGCAATAACGGTCCTTATATTACTTTACAATTTCATTATTTGCATTTCATTTGTAAATGAGCAAGAAAAAATAAATTTTATTCTAAATTGAAAAGTTGCAGCTACATATACGTGCTAAAATTATCTAGGTGCCAAAACCTTGCAAGGCATTCGCATAAATCACTTTTTTAGCCTTTATTCTCAAAATGGTTGATAACATACATAAAATTCCAATAAAAATATTTTTAATGGTTGTTTCTTTTCGATGTTTCTCTTCTTGAGGTTAGGTACTTTAATGTCTGTTACACCTATAAAGAAATACACATTAAAATTTTCAAAGTATTTGACTACTTGCTACAAATATGAATGTACATATGAAAATGCGTGTTTAATATAATAATTATGAGCTAGTTTTTGTAATACAATAAATACATGGTACAGTGCATGGATTTTATTTTCTGAAACAATAGTTTTACGATGACTAGGGACCAAGGCCCCCCAGACTCGCTACGCTCGCTTTTCGTATGACGCATTCGGCCCCTAATCAGGCATATTCGTAAAAAAGACATAATTTCAACAGACAAAACCCGAAGATTGGATCAGATAGAATGTTACTGAGCTACACATTGCTTGGTTCTTGCATGTTCACTGGTACATAAAAATTTAAACTTCACACTACAGTAGACCCCCTACCCCTCATAACACGGAAGATATTTTGTTATGGGAATCCGTGTTGTACGGGTCCTGAGCTATACTCCACCTGGAGTGCGGACTCCGCTTATAATCGCTGGAAAAATTATTTGCACTCCTCAGAAACACAATGATATTTAATGTTGCCATTCAAATTTATATTAATTAGGAGCTAAAGCGTAATAAAATCAGAACATCTGTTACAGCTGTATTTTTAATAATGTAAAACCTATTGGACACCTTGCGAATTTGCCACCCATGGCGATTTTTCATTATTTGGCGACTTGCGTACATGTAAAATTAATAAAAGCTACGGAACAGATAGGATAGCTTGCCACCAAGGGCGAATTTTAATTATTTGGGCGACTTTTAATTCTTTTTTGGCGATTTACACATGTTCACAACCTATAATGACTTTTCATTTAAGGTTACCGGAAAACCGTTATCCATATTTTCATTTACATAATCGTTTGCAGATTGGCGTACTTAGCACCACGAATTATACCATCTCGTCGCGCTAGCAAATATTCAAAGTGTACTATAACTGCTATAATGGCATAGTTAACGCCGCCAAATATTTCTACTGGTAGCAAATAATCCAGCTGGACCGAACCGGCTTTAAAATAATCTGCGTTTTAATTATTTTTCATTTTCAAGATATTAGTTATTCTGTTTTGGAAAAACGAATAATCGCTAATTCTAAACTCCTGTTGTCTAAGCGAACTTACTATTTGAAAATTGTCAATTTTGTGTAACACATTTTGAGTTACTTATTTCATATAGTTTTTATTTTGGCGTAAAATGGGTGTATTTCTACTGCATTTTTGACAATTTCACCTGATACTACATACTTGGAAACGCTTTGTTGCAAAGTAATGAATGATTTTATGCCAAATCTGGCAACCATTCTGTTTATTTTTTCAGTTTTTTATTAATATCTTCTAAAATAATTCGATTCTCGAAATTTACCTCAGCTTATCAGGTTCCTCGGAATTTTTCGAATCTGTGGGCACCTTAGTCGAAACTTAAATCCCCACGGTTTAGGAGGAGATAGGCCAACAAGCTTTGACGGCGACAGCGGCCTTTACTTTTTTTTAGAATAGAGAGATACCCAAATTAAATTTCATGCTGTTCTGGAAACTCGCGAATCTTTTCGCAATCGAAAGATTTCGTTTTCTGTACACAGCTATTATTATGTCCATGCAAACGATTTATTTGTGGGAAAAAAAAATGATAATAAACTGTGTAATCTGGAAAAGCTTTTTTAAACGAATTTGAATCCCAATTGTATGACGTCATATTCACTTGAAAAGGGTAATTTTGTCACGCAAATGATTTATTTTTTTGACTCTCAGAAATAAAATGGTGCTGAAAATAGCGAAAAATCGCTTAAAAAGGAGGGAAAGGGTGGATTTTCAGATTTTTAAAGAAGCGCAGATTGTTTTCCATATTTTTATACATGATCATGAAAATTTTCAAACGGATCGTGCAAACGTTGAAGAAGTTATTAGACTTTTTGTGTTAACTTTGTAAATTTCACGCGATTCTAGATACTTGGAAGCGCTTTGTTGCAAAGGAATGAATGATTTTATGCCATATCTGGCAAGCATTCTGATTATTTTTTTCAGTTTTTTATTAATATCTTCTAATATAATTCGATTTTCGAAATTTAAGTCAGCTTAGCAGGTTCCTCGGAATTTTTCGAATCTGTGGGCACCTTAGTCGAAACTCAAATCCCCACGGTTTAGAAGGAGATAGGTCCACAAGCTATTGACAGCGCCAGCGGCCTTTACTTTTTTTTAGAATAGAGAGAAACTATGAAACTAATAAGACACACACAAAAAAAAAAAAAAGAAAAGAAAATGGAGATTTAAGAAACAGCAGTTTTCGTTAGCTAGCGGTTTCCCATTTAGCAGTAAACCAGATGTTCATTTGAGTTGGTATTAAAATATGACAAGCAGAGTACATCTAAAATACGTATTGGATTGGATGTTTGAAGAAAGCGAAGTATGAGTACAAATTAAGTATCATCTATAACTTTGCATAAACAATATATGTACAGCTGCAGATAAAAAATCGCCCACTTGCTCTTCATTTAGCCGTCGTTCATCGTAAAGCAAAGTTATATACAACATTCTTTTGCAGATACCGTATACTTTAATTTACTCTAATTAATTTGTATAAGGGGCCGTCTTCATGTTTAATTCTGCATCAACTTCGTTTTCCTCAATGGCAACACTGTATTTTGACTTTATTAAACGAAAGAAAACCTTCAAATTACCCTAAATATAAATTTTCACCAATTTTCTACGATAATTTCAGGAGATATTAAGATTTTTTTTGCCCGATTTTAAGGGACTTTCTGCAAATTGAAAAACGCTATTTGTAGGTTCCGAACTTTTCGCCTTTCATTCATTTCGATCGCGAGAGTTAAAAAAAATAAATATTATTTTCAAGGCTAAAACTGTTTCTAGTCTTAAGGTTTTTTGTACTGAGAATATCAGGGGTAGAAATTTGAATATTTAGTCAGTGGTCCAAATGATCCATGAGTCCATAACTTCCTTGGTTCGTACACAT
>JAWZYV010016491.1:0-38798 GCA_038373885.1 Cheiracanthium punctorium | reverse complement strand
GAATTTCTAGAGGCGGGAATCTCTTATCCATCTTCCATGAAGGGTGAATGGATTTCCTGTCAAAAGAGGGGAAAGAAGTCCTTGGTAAGGCATTTGTACCAGCGCCGTTCTTCAGTCAGATTTTTTTTTGGTACAACTGTTGTACCGCCGGAGTGAGAAGGTTAAGTACTATGTCATAAACTTAAACTACGTGCTCGAATGCGGCAAAGAGTGCCTTGTTTTGATTGGTTGATAGCGTCCCCTTCCGATACTTTCGGAAGAGGCATAAAAATTCTCACTTCCATTAGTCGAAACCATGGTGGTAGAGTCAAAATGAGGGTATCGGATATTTATCCGAAGATTTTCAGTATCCGTGAGTGAGAACTATCCGTGACGGATGCTTTCCGATAAGATCGTGCTAGAGCTCCTGTAAGTATTTGGGAGTCATGCTGAATTCTAGACTGACTGGACAGGCCACCTATGCCCGTAACAAAATGACAGTGGCCGGAAAATCTATCTCAAAGCAAACTTAGCATTCCCAACAAACAAAAATTGTACAACATGATTGTCCTCCCTGCAGGTACATACGCTAGTCTCATTTGGGGTTATACTGCGAAAACAAATTTAAACTTAATCCCAACTCAACACAACAAAATACTACGAAAAATTAGACATGCTCACATATACATGAGAAACTCGGTTATACGTAGAGATCGCATGATTCCCTCTATGTACGAAATTATTAATAAACAAGCCCAACACTTTTATGACAAAGTCTATAACTTATCAAATGAACTAATGAGGTTTATCGGTGTGACGTCATTTTTCCACCAACACGTGACCTTTCGGCTTTGTTGATGAGTAGCCCTGTAATCTGATTGGCTGAAGTGTATATTTTCCATCAATGCGTGGCTGAAATAGCCTCGTCTCAGTATAAGTTTTAATACGTCAGCAATTTTTAATGGGAATCTGTGGAGAGATATCTTTTTGCAGGTTCCAGAGAGTTATTGAAACATTCGTAGGCAGCACAATACAGAGGCATAATTATTATTTTTTGGATTTTGCGCTTATTACCAGGAGTCCAGCACATAAACCTATGGAGAAATGGTTGTTTGTATTCCACCGTCACGTGACTTTTATAGCCTCGAACCCAAGGAGGCGATATCCTCCATTGCAGAAATCCCTGATTATGACTTCCGTGATACGGACAACCTGACACGGCCTAAAGCTGTCCTCCTGCTTAATGAGTAGGATTATTAGCACCAATTCTCACTACCTATTCTTCCAAACTACGACTTCCCTATTTGTGTCTCCTGATCTTGTCCCACCCTTGACATTTGTCTTCTACAGCCCCTTGTACATATTGTATATAATTTATTTTCATTTTGCATTATTCTCATACTGTTTTGCTCTAATATATATTACTATCTACCTTTACTATTATGTATGTTCTAATACTACATTTTCTCTTACATGACCCATCGATGTATAACTACTCATCAAACAGCTGGAGTTAAACCGTCAGGCCCGTCGCTAGCGGGTGTGCAGGTTGTGCACCGCACAAAGGCGCCCAGGTAAAGGGGGCGCCTAAACGACTGAAGATGAGTTTTGCGAAAAATTAACATTTTCGAAAAAAAAAATCGAAAAAATAAATATTTTTTGTTTAAGTTTATATTGCAGACACTTAGGAAAGGGCTTTCCCCTTTGAAATGCCCTTCTACAATGTTTTAGCAAGGTTTCATCTTAAGGTGGATTCATATCTGCCGCGCCGCATCGCAACCATGCCGTACTGTTTCGCCGTTTTGGACCGTTGGCTGTCCTCGCGGCGAGCTTGCCCGGGGCCATCGCTAAGCAACGGGCCTGCTTATGAGTTGCCATCCCTAAAAATGAGTTTATCCTTGAGGCCTGTTTTCCCCAGTCACAGTATTCTATTTTATTATTCTAAGTATTATAAATGTTATATTATTTTGTTATTTTAAAACAATTTTTTTATACTTTTGTCGTACTAAAGAACTTTAGATGTAGGTAATCGTTTTGTGAATCTTGCGCCATTTTCTTTCATGAAAATTTATCCTAAAATTCGAACATTTTGCTCTGAATGTAAAGGTAAGTGAACGCTTATAATGTATTTAGAAATTCTAAATATATGTATGTAAATCATGTTTAGTGAATAATTACTCATGTGTTACTTATAAATAAATTATTTTAATCAGAAATCGTATTACTTGAGTAGTTTTTATTCTTGTAAATAAGCATGACGTTGTGATACTATTTAAACAATTTAATTTTGCCACTTGAAAATGTTATTGATCAGTTATATATGCCTTGATTATGTGATTAAGACTTACATCTGGTACAGTGCAGAAATACAGTAAATTATAAATTATTGATTTTTGCCCGTTTATACAGAAACTTCAAATGTAGTTAATATTTTGTACAAGCGTTCATTATGCTTGCTCAATTCCTAAGTTCGATTGAGAAAGCGACAAAAGAATAATATATACTACATGAAATGTCTTTATTAAAGAATAATTAATTCAGGGATCGCGCTATAGAGCGTATTTTATCAATTTTCTCCAATATACAGGATATCCCGAAAACACTGAAATGCGCTTTAATACATCATTTGTTAAAGATTAATGTTGAATTGTTTAAAATAACGTAGGAAATACGACTACGTTCATGAAATATTCACTATAAAAATGTCTTGTGTATTTAGTTATTTTAAAGTATACTAAATATCCACTTGTGAAACTAAAATAAGCAATCGTGAATCATGAGAGTAAGTGCTACTTTGTTTTCCCTCAAATTATATGCATCTATTTTCTTAATGTCAATATGTATCATAGCAAACAAATTAATCATGAGTTCGTACTTGAATTAGTAACACAGTTAGTACTTAAAACTACATTAAATAACGTTTGAAAGCACTGGGAAGCTTAAGAAATGCCTGATGTATACTAGAGATGAGACGGGCTCAGCCCGAGCCCGGGCCCGACTTGGGCTCGGGCTCTGTAATTCCCGATTGTGTTCGGGCTCGGGCGGGCTCGGGCTCGTGAAAAATTTCTCCTTTGTTGAACATACTCCTTGAAACAGATTTTAAAAAGTGATTCATGGGATAAATAGACGTACTTATTTTAAAAAAATAGCGGACGGGGGACTAGAAGGTGTGTGAAGCTCCAAAATTTATTGTATCCTATTAATGAAGTAGTTAAATTTATCTGTCTTTAGCTGACATTTCGGGCTCGGGCGGGCTCGGGCTCCAACTTTAATAATATTGCTCGGGCTCGGGCGGGCTCGGATTAAAAGTCCTCGGGCTCGGGCGGGCTCGGGCTTCAAAAAATGAGCCCGAACTCATCTCTAATGTATACGTGAAGACTCGAGCATCCGTAGGCTTCTTTGGATGGCTCATCAAAATACACGCGCAGGCCCGTTACTAATTGCGAAGGCCCCGGCTTGCCTTGCCGCAAGTAAATACACCAATGCTCTTCTGTAATTGGCTGTAGCTGTAAAAGCTCTTCTGTAATTGGCTGTAGCTGTAAAAGCTCTTCTGTAATTGGCTGTAGCTTTGCGGTCGCTGCGGAATATCTGTTCTCGCCAGATAATGCGCAAACCCTCGGCGCTCGCCGCGCGGACGCCGTGTTGCTCCGCCACGTGACGTCATTGCGGCGTCTTAGAGGTGCAGTACGGCCAGTATGAATCCGGCTTTACAAGTTCTTGTATGCAGGACTGATGCTTTGTTAGCATCCTTCCCTTCTCCCCAATCCCTTAGGCCAGCGTTTCTCAATCTGTGGGGCGCAGAGCGACTGCAGGGGTGGGGGGGGGAGCAGGAGAAAAACCAAAGAGCAAGTAGTGATTCATGTTTTTAAAAGATCATCTTATTTATTCTCATTTTTACTAAAAAATCTATCCATTTTCGCTTAAAATGTTCATTCAAACTTTACTGATAACATTATTTTGTAGAAAAATCGACTAAATGTTCATTGTTGGAGATTAAAAATCAGAATATATGCTGCAAAATGTGAGGGGAGGGCGCCCCCGTAAGTTAGCCTTTGTTGTTGGAGGGGGCGCAACGTTAAAAGGTTGAGAATTGCTGTAGGCAAAAACCTTCTCCGAGTTTCCCCAAACTTGTTTTTCAGTGCTATCCACAAGGTGAAATTTTCTGATATGTGATACCATACTTACTACGGTGATGATACGGATGATCGTTTTCAGATTCCTTCCCATTCATGGGCGTCTGCCTGAGGTCCTAATGCCCCATTTTCATTCAGCCCTTCCCACTTCTTCTCTCGCTGCAGCTTCTTTTCCAGAGAATACTTCCGCGTCAGCTCCAAAAGCCGTGAGTGTTTACATTCAGCTGTACTCGCCTTCTCCTGTATGTCGTTTTCTACTGTACTTCCCTCCTCCCTTAAAAATTCCAGGAAGAGGTATCGTGTTGGGCAAAGTGGTCAGCAAGAAAGGTCATGACATGAGTAGGACGAGAGAGGTTCTTACACTCCTGTTACTGCCATTTCTCCCGCTCGCTGCCGTGAAAGTGGGCTGAGTGTAAACGAGGGGTGAGATGTTGCAGAGAGAAGCACTGTTGCATTTGTTGATGAGAGGGGCTCATCTTGGGCTTTCCCACACTTCAGTAGTAAAATAATACAAAAAAGTTCAGTACACTAATTCACTATACCGACGGCTTCGTGAGAGGCTATTTGGGAGTCCATGATGACAAATGCAAATCTGGGAACGGACATGGACCCAAAAGGGGCGCAAAGAGAAATACATTTTATATTTGTTTCTAATCGAAGTTGCCTTGTACCTAAATGAGTGCTCATATAGAAAGGTAGATCGTGCCCCTTCCTTAGGTGTGTCTGACGTTAATTTTTTTTTTTTGTTTTTGTTTGTTTGATACTGAATTTGTATTGTTTTAGTACAAGGACAGCCTTTAGTATTTTACAGCCTGATAAAAGCATTTCCCTCACAGAAACACTAGTATAGGCATTCTTGCATGGGTCTCAAAATTTAAAATGCTTTCCCAACCTAACAGAAAAGTAACATGAATAGGCGTTTAAGTGTTAATTATTTTCTAAAATACATAAATACAATCTACTTTATTTGTATTACACATTAATTGAAATCCGACGTATGGGATCCAAGGGAGGGCGATCTCTCTTTCCCTGAGCACGTTTAAAAATTTGCGGAGTTGCGGGGGTTTTAACACACTTTTGAACCCAGTTTTTTTTTTCTGTCTGCTCTCATTATTGAAGAGATGCAATGGAGAAAGCTCTCCTTCTGTAACAAGTATTGCTTCCCGGCTTGGGTCATTAAATGTTCCGCCGGAGCATTCAAAACTCATGCTAGGAAGCAAAACTGGTCACAGAAGGAGAGACTTCCCCATTGCATCTTTTCAATGACGAGAGCAGGCAGAATAAACCTGGATTCAAGATTAAAAATGAATGGGGCGGGATGACCCAACAGTAGAAAAATTTTCTGTGATACTTATCTCTTCCCTCCTTGAAGCATTTCTGAATCCACTACTGATCAGAAATTTAACAAGTCGAGCCACATTTAAATAACTTTTGATTCAGGTAGTATTTTACATTACATATTCAAACAGTTCTGATCCCCCCCCCCAACCTAAAAATAAAAAATAAATAAATCCTAAAGGGTAACATTTTGTTTTATTGTGCATTTTGTATAGGTAAAATAAGCTTTTTTTAAAAAATTAGACCAAACTGAAACTGATTACATTGCTTTAGGGTAAAAGTTTGCTTTAATGTTCAACTTGTTTACGTCAAATATGCTTTTTCATTAAAATTAGCCCTTTCCACAAAAATATTTTTATATTCGTGACTGCACTCAAAATTAATGTAACTACTATTAGCTTTAATTTACTTTTCTCCAATCCTATATAGAGTAGTAAATTATTTTCGTCCTTTTTACAACTACACTTTTTATAAAGAAGTAAGGAGTAGCATAGATGGATACAATTGTAAAATAAAATAATTATTAATTTTGTTGACATTTGAATAATTAATTTTAAATACACTTTCTGTATTTTTGAAACAAACCTATGTATTCAACACTAATTACGCCTTCTCTTGGGTGAACTATGACAAAAAAGGGTTAAACTGACAGTTTCTGCCGCGTTAAGCAAAGGAATTGTTACACTATGTGATTGAGCAAGATGATTCGAAGGATTATTATTATATATATTCGTCATAAACAATCTTGTTAATTCAACAATTTCATTCGAAATTTTAGAGAAATATAATAATATGTTTTTACTTATATCACAAATAAACATGTCTGATTGGGGTGAAAGGAAATATGAAAACCAAGACTTAAATTTCAAAGGCTTGCATTTAAAATTAACTGATGATATAGATGGTGAATTTCTTTTCGAGGAACAAATATCGTTAAAATGTTTTTCAAATACCGCAATCTCGTTATGAATATATCAATCACTTCCAGTCACAGTCGCTTCCGAAGAAAGAAGATTTCCCAAATTAAAAATTATAAAAAAATTATTTACTATCATCAATGAGCCAATGACGTTTGCCAAATTTATCAATCATTTCAATAGAATATCAAGAATTAGATAAAGTAGACATTAGTAATATAACTGAAAGGTTTGCTAGAGCAAAATCTAGAAAAGTTTCACTATAAATAATACTAGTGCTTCCTTAAAAAAAAATCTCTAACTAAACCAGTTTATTCCAAGCAATACCAGTCATAATTATCAATTAATTAAATTTGTTATTGTAATTTTAAGTTTTTTACTCACAAAGAAATATTTTTACTGTGAATATCTTTTTCTGACAAATTAACAAATTTTAGATATGCAGGCAACATTTTAGTACTCTTTTAAGGATATTAATTTTTTAAAAGAATTTTAGATATTATAATGTGGATTTCGTGTTTTTCTTTGTGCGAACTGTTTTACAATTTTAGAAAGATCTAATTCAACAGTTGACCTACAACGTTTTTTTCATCAACATTAAACGAATTTTATTTCGTTTTTTATCGATAGAGCCATAATTTTTAATCATACGTATTTTTATTTTGTACCATGCTTTTAAACATTTTATTAATGCACTGTCATCCCTTTGATGACATTTCGAACAGTGCGCAAATTTTTAAATTATGTACAAGGAAAAATGTTTTTTTTTTTTTCCCTTTTTCAAAGTATTTTATGTTCAAATCAAAAATCATACTTTAATTTAATAAAATACATAAGACATTATTTTTACATTTTTTTGTTCCATTTTTCCATATTGTTACAATAAGAGATACTGCACTTTCCATTTGAGTTGTCAATGTAAAAGTTAAATTAATCAGCCCTTTGAAATGTTTGACATTTTATTAAAACATCTACTGTTCTTGAAATTAAATTATATAATAACCATCTGCCATTACCTGGTACGCTCATATCGGTCACTTGAATTTCAAACCTATCTTATGTAAATCTGGATAAACAAAAAGCTTCAATAATCGATGCTTCCAAATAATATGGACATTTTTGGAATTATTAACAATGTTAAAACTTGTCGTTTGTAGTTTTCCTTGTGTTAGATTGCTTTATTTATAAACAAACAGTGCACATATACAATTAAAATATTTCCATGCTTTTTATTTAGATTAAAGGATTCCTCATTACTTTTGAATCAATGTCATGGTGTCTTTGTGTAAATCGGAAACGTTATGCCAAAGTGATCTTTCTGTTGGTTGTGAAGCGCATTCACTGGTTAAACATTATGGCAGTGTTCTATAATTATTGTTGAAAAAATGCACTTTATTCTCCCCCCCCCCTTCTTTCGTCCTTCTTTTTTGGGGGACCGGTGGTGTAAAGAACAGGCAACCCTTTGAAGCAGGGGCGTAGACAGAATTTTTTCATGGGGAGGATTACGACTACTACAACTCATATATATGTATACGTGTGTGTGATAATATAGTGAAGAATATACATTTTGTATGGCGAAAAATTCCTCATGGGGGGTATGAACCCCCCCCCCCTTATCCTCACCCCTTGGCTACTCCCTTGCTTTGAAGGATACCTCCCATGTCCGCGCTTGAACTTGATGAATTCCATATCGCTAGAACTCTGCAGAAGACTAGTCAGTCTATATCGAAGCAAATCTGATCTCCGCATCCATGGTAAGTGTTAGCTACCTACCACAGTGTTTTTGGTTCCACTACTGTACTGGGCGAGTGCCGGATATCCATCGGGCATTCCTACAGTCCAGAGCAATGCCGTATATTCTCTACTGAAAACTAATATGGCACTCTAAAATCATATTTTTGTTTCAAAAACTGAATATTTATAGGGGTGCCACCTCCCGAGATTCGGTTTAATTATGATATTTTCGAACTGAATAAGTACATGGATAATGACTTATTCAGTTAATAGAATGATATTTCAGTTTCGAAGACTGAAATTTTTTTTCTGTAGGGGCGCTAAATCGGTGTTTGCACAAAGGCGCCTGACACATCTACGACGGCCCTGTAAACCGTCATGGAATAGGCACTCCTTTCAAGAACAATTCGATGATGATGAAGCGCCTAAAAAAGTGTGGCAACACGCAGTCTACCATGCTCGTGCTGCTATTCTATTTCTTACTTCTCTCCAAAAATTTCATTCGAGATGTTGTATTTTTATTTCTGTGCCAGAGATTTTATGTACACCCAATAAAGTTATTCTTTAAATTTTATGTTAATGAGCACCCCATAAAATGGTGACCAGTCTACGTTGATTGTTTTTAAGGAAGGAATCTTTTCTTCAAGTGGAACTCCTCCAGTCGTTTGGCCAACTCTAAAATTCACCGTAATCTCTGCCGTGGTAAGATCTTTTTAACTTTGTTTATCGTCTGGACGCAAAACATGTTTTATTTTACTTTTGAGCGAAGAGATGATATTTTTGAGTTGAATACTACAGGAATTTACGCTTATTTACATTATTTAATATGGCATTGTCTGGCACAGCAGTTGCA
The DNA here is from genome assembly GCA_038373885.1 of Cheiracanthium punctorium. Lineage (NCBI taxonomy): Eukaryota > Metazoa > Arthropoda > Arachnida > Araneae > Cheiracanthiidae > Cheiracanthium > Cheiracanthium punctorium. The sequence goes on along the minus strand of JAWZYV010016491.1, from coordinate 29,844 downwards.
GCCTCTGAATTAGCGCGCATCGCCGTTAAACCTTCGCCATTTTGGCAGAAAGATCCGGAAACATGGTTCCTTCAACTCGAAGCTCAATTCAGTTTAGGTTCTATCACAAATGATGAAACCAAATTTTACACAGCAATTTCTGCGATTGATACTACCCAGCAAACACACACAGGTTCTCTGAACGTCTATTAACGCTCAGAAGACGTTTTCTGAACGTTAATAGACGTTCAGAGAACCTGTGTGTGTTTGCTAGGTAGAATATTACTATCTGTCCGCGATATTATTTCGAATTCCCCGACTAAACAGAAATATGACGCATTAAAAGAAAGATTGATTTCACATTTTGCAGAGTCTTAAACTGCGCGGCTTAATCAATTGTTACAAGACACTCATTTAGGAGATTGTAAACCCTCTCAATTACTCGCGAAGATGCGCGACTTGACTGTTTCCAACTTTGGTGAAATGGAGCTAAAAACTCTCTGGCTCAACCGTTTACCTATCCAGATGCGGGCGATTCTGGCGGTCAGTTCTGAAAACTTAAGAAAATTGGCGTAGATGGCTGATAAAATTAATGAATTTTCGCCTAATACACTACAAAAAAATCGTTACCGTATTCAATTCGTTAATCAAGAAACGCATTACGCTTCGTTACAGAAACAAATTGATGCTCTTTCACAACAGATTGCTAAACTGTCGACTCGACCACCGTTTCAGCATAGACATTATGATAAGCGTGCACGCTCGCTTAGCAACTCAAGTCATAAAATGGCTAAAAACAAACCCGAAATCATGCTAAATTTGATTATGCAGCTCGCAAATGTAAGGAGCCCTGCAACTACCGATGTCAGGAAAACTAGCCGCGCGGTCCCAAGTGGCCACCGTGGATGACTGCGACAATCGTCAAATTTACGTGGCCGACGTTTCAGCTATTCCTCGCCCTCGGAATCGTCAGTGTGAAAAGGGGCAATTAACTTTATACGCCGCCAATAATTCACTTATAGCAATATACGGTTCGAAACTGTTAACGCCGGATCTTGGCTTGCGAATATCATTTTCCTGGCCATTCATTATTGCCGATGTATCTACTCCCATCATCGGAATTGATTTTTTGAACCATTTCAACCTCCTAGTGGATGCTCGCCGTCGTAAACTTCTTGATTCCACTACAAGTATTTCCACCACAGGACAGATTCCCGAAACGTCCATCGGACGCATTTCGTTGCTCTCTGGTACCTCGGATTACTACAAACTTTTGTCATCATTTCCTCAACTTCTAAGCACATCCGGCTGAATTAAGGAAAAGTCTGATGTTGGAGTGTATCATCACATACAAACGACAGGTTCGCCAGTTTTCTGTAAGCCTCGACGCTTAAGTGCACCATTGTTAAAATCTGCGTCCATCCAAGAGTCCTTGGGCAAGCCCTCTATACATGGTCCCGAAAAAGTCTGGTGACTGGAGACCTTGCGGAGACTACCGTCGTTTGAACGCAGTAACTGTACCAGACCGGTACCCTGTTCCTCATGTACAAGACTGTACACAAATGCTTGCTGAGATGGGAATAGAATATTTTCTACTTTCGATCTCACCCGTGCTTACAACCAAATTCTCGTCTTTCCCGAGGACATTCCAAAGACAGCCATGACTACGCCATTTGGTCTCTGGGAATTCGTTTACATGCAGGCCCGTAGCTAGGATTAGTACAATGGGTGGGCCCGAAAATACCCAGGGTGGGCACGATTTCTGAATCTGCAAACTAAAACAAAGCAAAACTATTTAACGGCTAAAACAATACTTCATTGCCAAAAATTTTTATATTTAATTATCAAGGCAGCCTAAGGAAATACGCTCTAAGGAAAATAAACAGCAAATATTAAAAAAAAGCCCCCCCAAAAAAACACGGAACAGATTAAATGTGGGAATTAAGTGTCTTGAAAATAAACAATAAACTTTGTAATTACTCACAGGACCTTTTAAAAATGTATAAGCGTTTCGGGAGCAACAAAAGGGGGGTCTTTCTTCATCAGTACCTAATCCGCACTATCCAGCAAACAGCAAAGCATAGAAACACAAAATATTTTTTTTTATTTTTATTTTACTTTTATATATATATATATATATATATATATATATAATTTTCAGGCTTTGCTGTCCGTTGGATGGTACACATTTAGGTACTAATGAAGAAAGCACCCTTTTGCTGCTTTCGAAACGCGTATACCTTTGTTAAAGGTCCTGTGACCTGTGAGTAATAACAAAGTTTACTTATTGATTTTATCCTAGCATTTTTGATAGTTTTTTCTTCAATACACTCAATCGACGTCTTAATAAAGCTGTAGACGTCGATTCTTTGCACCATGGAACCGCTTTAAAACAAGCTCCACTGGAATACTGTTCATGAGTTTATGTTCAAATGCAAGACGAATTAGATGAGCTTTCCTCTCGTGCAGCATGGATGGACTAAATGGAGTTAAGATTCTTGAAAGAGTGCTAAATCACGCCTCGCAGATTGCTGCAGATGCTCCTATTGACAAGACAGAAGCAAGAAGGCAATAAATAGAAGGAAATGCATCTCTGTAATTGAACATAAATGCTGTCATTTCATGCAATGTGGCTGAGAGTTTCGACTCTGATATTTTCTTTTGCAAGAAAGTTCATGCCTTTGCTATTTCAAAATTTCCTTGGATTGTTGGGAACACTGGCGTCCTCCTACAGACTCAGTCGTGATGAAATCTGTGAAATGGATTGGAACCACACATCTACGTTTTGGAGCCGGAATCTCTTCAGCATGCCCAGAAGATAGCATTGTCATAGCCGATTTGTATAAGGTGTCAAAATGTTCAACGTTTCGATGCTTTTTAATTTCTTCTACAACTCTGGCAACAATTTCACTCGCTTGTAGCAGGTTCATAGCTTTAGACTGCAGTGCATTATTGGCTAGATCTAACAGGGATAGAAGGGAATTCTAAAGAGTTCCAAGAAATACAAACCGACGAGTTTTAATTTCGAAAAGCAGCCCAGTTGCTTCCATTGAAATATCACTAGAGTCAGCACACTTCTGTAAAACCTTGATAAGTTCTGAGTAATTATTTAGTATCGCTACTGTACAGTGGTAATGCCCAGACTATCGTTGAGGCAATAGACGATTCAGTGATTGCCCCTCATACACATTTGCAACGTGATGCTTTCTAGTGAATTTATAGAGTCTAGAAGAGATATCGAAGAAACTGCACAAATCTTTGTCCCCTGAAATAGCACTTATAACCACTAAGTGCAATTTATGGTTGTAGCAATGAATGTAAGGAATTTCTTTCTTGAGTTTAGCATGCATGCCACTGTATACTTCAGCCATGACGGGGCAGCACCATCGTAACATTGAGAGATGATGTTCTTTGGATCCAGTCCCAGTTTATTAAGCTCATCCAGAATTGTTGGACAGGCGGCATCTGCATCCAGATAAACTGTAGTAATAATGCTAACTAAATGTTCAAATGGAATTCCTTCTTTTACTGCACGGATAACGATAGATACATTTTCAGTCCCATTTATATACTTCGTTCCATCCACTTTGATAGTGAAGAATGGAACATCTGCTCCCGGAACCCTCCTTGCAATTTCTTCTTGAACCATTTTCGCCAATATAGAAATAATGTCATTCTGCATTCCCGAAGATTTGTATGTAGCATTCTTTGGTATTCTGGTTTTAATATCAGCTAGTTTGTTGCCCTTTCTAAGTAGTAAAGAAACGAGAGTTCTGCTCAGCCGGAGCCATGTTAATTCGCCGGAGCCTCCGGAGTCTCCGTTCGGATGCTGTCCCTGGGGCGAGAGAGAGGGGGGCGTGGTCGGACCGGATGTGGGGAGCGGATGTTGGAAGGGTTGATAAGAATTTTTTTCCTTTTTTTCAAATAAGGGGACTTGTATTTTTTTCAGACTTTGACACATTTTTCAAATAAGGGGACTTGGAAAATTTTTTTCAGATTTGAACACGTAACCTACAAAAGAATTCATAGGCTAATGATCGCCGGTTTTAACCATTAAACCATGAACCCTTTATATACAGCGGTTGTCTTAAAGTATAAAACAGCTGTTAATGTATCGTAGGAGTCATTTATGAAAATAAATTAGATGAGTGAAGTCGCAGGAGTGACGCGTATGCGTATGTATGTGTGTGTATTATTTTAGTATTCATATATATTTTTACACTTAAATGAAACGGGAAACGTAACGTTTTCACAGTGATAAGTATGCGTGTGAGGATTAATATATCGAATAATCATATTTTATGCTGCAATGAAGAAAGCGTATCACGATCCAGCTCACGAGGCGAGTTTTGGTGGTGTAAATGCCTTATACCGTGCTGCTCGAGGAAGAGTAAGCAAACCGCAGATTCGGAATTGGTTACAAGGGGTGGACGCATACACTCTTCACAGACCGGCGCGCAGGAAATTCCCGACAAATCGAGTGATTGTTTATGCGAAAGACCATCAGTGGCAAGCGGATCTAGTGGATCTGTCTAATTTAAGGCAGTACAACGATCAATACCGATACCTCCTGACATGTACAGACGTCCTATCAAAATATAGTTTTGTGGCCCCCCTTAAATCGAAGCGGGGAGAGGATATTGTGAATGCTTTCCGTTCCTTCTTTTCGGAGCGTAAACCTAAACTTTTACAGACGGATCAAGGTACCGAATTTAAAAATGCAAAGTTCCAATCTTTTTTAAAGCAACATAACGTGCGATTTTTCACGACGTACAATAATACAAAGGCGTCCGTTGTAGAGAGGTTTAATCGTACTTTGAAAACAAAAATGTGGAAATATTTCACGAGTAAACGAACTTACCGCTATATAGACATTTTGGACCAATTGGTGCACAGCTATAATCACACCTTTCACTCGAGTATTAAACGAGCGATTGCAGAAGTGACAGAGTCTAATGAGCAGGATGTGTGGTTTACCCTATACGGTGATATGGAAAACATCCCAAAAAAGCCCTGCGTTTTTAAAATGGGGGATACAGTACGCGTATCCAAACATAAATTGACCTTTGAGAAAGGTTACGAAACCAACTGGTCGGAAGAACTGTTTACCGTGACGGAATGCGTGGCAAGAGACCCCCCAGTGTACCGGATCAAGGACTTGATGGGCGAACCTATTCTGGGAACGTTTTATGCTCAAGAACTTCAAAAAGTACACCCCAAGGAAAACTTTGATATAGAAAAAGTGTTAAAAAAGCGAACGCGTCGAGGACGTGTAGAATACTTTGTGAAATTCAGAGGTTACCCCCAAAAATTTAATTTATGGATACCTTCCGAAAATATATTCGCACTATAAATAGAGGAATCATAGTACCGAAACGACATTTGTAAAGATGAATTTCTATCTAACACTACCGAGCGACAGCTCTATGAACTACTTTCCCGAGAATAAAATTTCTCATTTTATCACGCGTTTACCAACCCCCATTGAATTAAACGGCGAATGGGAGGTAGGTTTAGCGGAATTTATGTATCCGCATACCTGGTATAATGTGAATGCTCAAAATAATTTGATTGGATTTGATTTAGGCGACGGAAAAATAATAGGTAGACGCGTATCCCCCGGATTTTATGACTCTGTTTACGAAATTTTAAACGCCATTCGCATTCAAGATATTGAAAATAAAATATTTTTTGAATATAACAACGTAACAAAGCGCGTGCGCATTTCAGTGAAAAACAAGGCTAGAGTTTTTTTTGTACCCTGGCTTATCTCAACTGTTGGGTTTTGATCCTTGCGAAATTGAATGTTTTGAAGAAAATACTGAAACGACTTCGGAAAGCCCATATGTTGCAGACCCGTGTGCTCATTACAGGATATTGGTGGTGTATTCGGATATAATAGAATCGCAGATCGTAGGCGATGTATTAGCACGCTATTGCGTATTGTGAATGTGACCGGGAAGGACGGTGAAGTAATCAGTGCCCAGTTTGATCGCCCCCACTATATACCGCTCTCGAGAAAAAATTTTCAGACGATCGAAATCGTTATAAGGACCTACACTGGTGAATTAGTACCATTTGAACGCGGGCGCTCGTACGTGAAACTTCATTTTAGGCAAAAATACCTCTCTTGAAAATGTATGTGCCTTATCAGTGTTGCCAAAAATCCTTTGAGGATTATTATACGCATCAGTCTGGCAATGGACTTAATTTTTATCAAGGAGCACAATTTCAAAAAGGACACGGATTTGGCGGTCTTTTTAGATCATTTTTTAGAGCAGCAGTACCGATGCTCAAGAGCGGCGCAAAGACTATTGGTAGACATTTAGTTAACAGCGGAGTGGATATCTTGAATGATGTATCTAAGGGTGAGGACCTTAAAACAGCCGCAAGACGACGCATGAAAGAAGCAGGGAAGCAGCTCACCGACAAAGCAGAAGCTAAAGTGAAATCGATGATTGGATCTGGACGCAATAAAAAGAGGAAGCGACGTGTGAAAAACGTCAGTCGTAGACGAACCAAGAAGGTGAAAGGTCACGATATTTTTGCTTAATCATGTACGGTTTAATTCACAAGGACTCGGTAGCCTGCGCTAAATCCGAGTTGGACTTATTTGTGATGCCCCCTACTCAAACGGCTATCGAAAAAGGACAGTTTGTTGAATATCACCCTATTGCCAACATACAAAATGGAGGACCTGTAGAATTTAACATATCTGGAAGCGGAGAAGAATATTTAGACCTCTCTTCGTCTCACATCTACGTGAAAGTAAAAATTGCAAAGTCGGATGGTGCCGACCTGGACGAAAAGGATGCCGTGGCCCCTGTTAATTTATTTTTACATGCCCTTTTTTCGCAAGTAGACGTTAGTTTGAATGAGCGAGTGATTTCGACATCGAGCAATACTTACCCGTACAGAGCCTACATCGAAACTTTAATGAATTATGGGGAAGATGCCAAGAAAAGCTTACTTTCCTGTTCCTGTTTTTACAAGGATACGAATCTGGCAACAGCCGATCCCACGGCTACGACCTATGCAAACGAAGGACTCAAGAAACGCTATCACCTAACTTCTAAGAGTAAAACTTTAGATATGATTGGTCAATTGCACTGCGATATTTTCCAGCAAAATAGACTTTTACTGAACATGGTGGATGTAAAGATAAAAATGACGCGCAGCAAGCCCAATTTTTGTTTGATGTCTGCTACAGCTAATGAATATAACGTGATATTAGAGCATGCATCATTGTTTATTAGAAAAGTGAAAGTGAGTCCCGGTGTTTCACTCGGACATGCAAAAGCTCTGGAGAAAACTTCAGCTAAATATCCCATTGATCGAGTTATGTGCAAGTTGTATTCTGTCTCTGCAGGCAGTTGGTCCTTTTTACAAGACAATGTGTTTCTGGGAGTCATGCCCAAACGTGTGATTGTGGGATGTCTGGATAATGCTGCAGTGAGCGGACAATATAACCTAAATCCGTTTTTGTTTGATGACTGTGACGTTACCTATTTAAGCATATTTGTAGACGGGAACCCCTCGCCCGGCAAAGCACTAGAGTTAAATTTTGAAAACGACAGTTATATACGTGCTTATCATCGTCTATTTTCGAGTTTTAATCAAGATAAGGGTATATTTTTAACCCGAGAAGAATTTGCACAAGGCCACACCCTCTATGCTTTCGACTTGACCGCGGATCTCTGTGATGGGCCTCATTTAAGTTTACAACACCAAGGTAATCTACGATTAGAAATTAAATTTGCCAAAGCCTTGAACAAGACCATCTCCGTATTTATTTATGCCGAATTTGAAAACGTGATTGAAATTTCAAAATCGCGTCACGTCTTATGTGACTACCCCAATTGAGAAGAAAAATGAATACATTTCAGCTGCGACAAGTACTTTCTACGGATCCCTTTACAAAAAAGCACTTTTTGGATGTGTATGCGAGTGACGAGTTACCCGAAAAAATTTCAAAGTACCCTGCCTCTCTCGTGGTGAATGTTGATCGATCTACTCAACAAGGAAGTCACTGGCTTGCTTTTTATTTACATTCGCCTATCCAGATTGAGTTCTTTGATTCTTACGGAAATGCACCGGAAACCTTTAAAGGACCTATTCTGGACTTTGCATCGAGATATCCCAATATAAACTTTAACCGACTCAAGTTACAAAGTGATGTTACAGCTGTTTGTGGGCAATACTGTACATATTATCTCTATTGTAAATCCAAAGGTCATACATTAAATCAAACTGTGTCTACTTTTGTACCAAAAAGTATATGTAATGACAAACTAGTGTATAATTTTGTCGCCAAACGATTTCATGTTTATGTGAACTTTTATCAATAAAAAAACTATTTAAATAGTACTCACCATGTGTCTGTCTTCATTCACAATGGATTTCCCAACCTTGCAAACACCGTTCATTTTGGTGGTCTGCGCTCCCACGCAAAGTGGTAAAAGTTTTTGGACGAAACAATTACTCAGTTTCAAACGGGAAATGTTTTCACAAGTACCGGATAAAATAGTATGGTTCTATGGAATATATCAAAGCTTGTTCGATGAGATAGAGGGTGTAACTTTGTAGAAGGGCTTCCATCTGATTATCGAGAATACATAGGAAATAATACATTATTTATAATAGATGATCTAATGCATGAATGCGGAAACAGTAAAAACATATGTCAACTTTTTACGAGAGGTTCGCATCATTTAAATATGAGTGTTATTTTTATAACACAAAACTTTTTTCACCAAGGTTCTCAAATGAGGGAGATAACCTTGAACGCACAATACCTTGTACTTTTTAAGAATCGTAGAGATATGTCTCAGATAACACATTTGGGAAGGCAATTGTTCCCTTGACATTTAAAATTTTTTCAAGAAGTCTACGAAGACGCGACTAAAAAACCCTATTCATACTTGTTTATTGATTTATGCCCTCAAACCGATGAAAAAATGCATTTGCGCACCAACATATTACCCAATCAGATACAATATGTGTATCAGTTGAAAAATGTATAAATAGAAACATTCTGAAATTTTTATTTAGTTTGCAAGATGACACCATGCAAAAAGGATCTTAATCGCCTGCAGCTTTTACAAATTTGTCCTATTAAATTACGAAAAAGTCTTTTAAAAAAGCTCCCAAACTCTTGTATCCGATAAATCTGCAACTGTAGCCTTAATTTATTAAAAGGAAACATTCCGCTTTCCCCTAAGCAAAAGACCTCTTTAAAAAAACACAAGAATACTCTACGAAAGCTTGCTACTAAATCCCCATTATATGTTAAACGTAAGCTGATTGTTCAAAAAGGGGGATTTTTAAATATTTTATTACCTGCTGCCCTGTCGGTACTTACAAGTCTCATATCCCGTTCATGATTCTGAATGGAGTTTGCAAAGAAGTATGCTCTCGTCCCAGAAGAGGTTTTGAACAGACATGTGCCAACAAATGAGTGAATTTGATAAAGAAATGATGAAAATATTGAATAGTCGTCAAAGTGAGCACGACAAAGTGAAACTATATTATGCCCTTTTAAGAAAAAAAATAAACATGGAAAACTATAATTCATCATTACCTATACAACTTAATGTAGAAGCGGATTCATCATGGCGTGTACAACCAGCTGCTTCATCGCAACCGCAAGAAGAAATTATACAGCAAGAGAAAAAGCCCTATGACGACATTATTTTAAATTCTGTACCTGGTTCAATGAAAAGACAGACAGCAACTCTATTGGAATTGTTAAAAAGAAATCCGAGTGTACTACACTGGGATCAAAATGGACAAGTTATGTATAAAAATGAAAACATTCCCTCATCCAATGTGGCTGACCTGTTCAATATGATTTTCACCACACGAAGGAAAACGGACATTAGTGGCAGAGACATATTTTTAAAAGCAATGGAAGACCTGAATATTCCTAGACATTTTATAAAAAATCAACATGCTTTTATTAAAACGGAGCCACCTGTAAAATCACGTAGACTACAAAATGTGAAACCTTCCAAGCGGAAGTCTTTAGAAAGTGTAAAGTGGGATTTTGAATAAAATATTTGATTATATGTAAATTGTTTACCGTTTTTCTTTTTTCCCACGTAAAGCACAGAAATAGTAATCAACTCTAAATAACTCTGTATACATTCTCTGATAATCCAACTATTGATATAATGTATTCTAGTTTACGTCTCCTGTTTCACATGAAATGTACTAAGTGTAAAACAAATTAAAATAATTTATCTCTGAGAAAAACTAACTTGTGTATTACTTGCTAAAACGGAAATGATTTGCATTGAGAGATAAACTAACTTTGTGTATCTTACTTGCTAAAACAGGAAATGATCTGCAATAGATAATATTCTCAAACAGCACAATCTCCTGTGATCCAAGATATTGCTACTTTGTAATTTTTTTAAAATGCAAAGAGATATTCAAATTAAGAGGGATATAATATTTATCCCCACTAGAAAAATTATTTCTTGAATAAAACCTTATTTGTTCTAAGACACCCATTTAAATACAATATGCATGAATAAAACCTTATACGTTTTAAGGTGTCCCCTTTATAATTCTGAATATGTTAAAAATGTATCACTTTTAGAAATTATTTTACGATTAAAGAAATAAGTACACCTTTCAAAATAAAAATAAAAAATAGTTTAAAAATTTTTCTTGATAAATTAAAAACATTTTAAAATTATTTTAGTTTAAGTCAGCTCCTGATTAAAAAAAAATTTTTCTTGATAAATTAAAAACACTTGATTCAAACAATGTTTCTTGATAAATTTAAAACATTGGATTAATTTTTTTTTCTTGATATAAATTAAAAATACTTTTAAAAATAAATGCACTTTAAAATTAGGTACTTAAAAATAAAAACATTTGAAAATATTTAAACTGGATTAATTTTTTTTCTTGATATAAATTAAAATACTTTTCTTATTAAACATTATTTTTAGAAGAATTAAAAATTATTTTAGTAAAGATTTTAAAATAAATAAGACACATATACACAGAAATAAACAAATTAAACTATAACAAATTAAGTAGACACTTTCTGTAAATTAAACACATAACTCAAGAAAACAACACAAAAATTATAATCTAAGTAATTATTTTATTTAGTTTTAAACAAAACATCTTTGATGATTTCTACAGAAATATTTTTCAAAAAGCTTTCACTGATAAAATCAGCACTGTTTACAAACTCGGAAGCTACCACCTCTATATTTACTAATAAAAGTACAGCACTACCCAAATACTGATATTTATCCAAATCTGAGGTTGTTAAACATGTATGTTGAGTTTGACTTGGATGATTAATAATGCATCCATTACACTGATATATAGTTTTAAATACGATACTTAATTCATTTTCAAGGCATAATACAAGTTTTGAAGATAAAATATCTTCTTCTTCTGAAGATAAACTAGCCAAGAGTCTCGTTTTACATTCAATAAAGTGAGGCAAACGATTAGTGAGTAAATATGTTATAGCCTGCCCATTTAATTCATGAACAATTTCCTTAAGAGATTCTATTTGTGAATGATCTAACTTAACGGAAGTCTTTTTTGAATATTGATTACAATCTAATTTTTGAATATGCATACAATCTTATAACATTTAAAACTAATATACAATTATTAGCAATATAAGAGGCAGTAGTATAAACTAAATTGAACTGAAACAGTTTTAAATAAAAATCATACCATGTTGTGAAATCCATTGTAATACCAACTTTCGTGGGATGTAAATTTCCCTTAGAGTCTACACGGTATTCCCTTATGTGTATCTTTAACTGTCCATTAAACAGTTCACAAGATAAAAATACGTTATTCCCAATCTCTTTTTTAAACACAGTTTCGCTTTCAGTACAGTTTGTATTAACACATGAAGTGGTTGATGTCGTGGGCATATCCGAACACATATTTTGATTATTAGTAGCATTCGACTCGAAAGGAGTAGAATTGAAATTGTTGAAAAAATCATCGATCGCACTGTCCTAAAATGTAGCTTCTACACATTGACGTTTATCAGAATGGTTATTTTCATCACTCTTTCTCTTTGCAGTCTTCAGTTTTCTAAATGTGATGCTAATTCTTGGCTCAGTCACTTCGGGTTGGCTGGGTATGCCATGTGACCACAGTTTATTTACCACAGGTCCCATAATTAGCAAAGAACCATTTTCCAATGGTAATTGCACCGTTTTTTCCTTTTTTCTTGTAAAATGCATTGTTCGCTTAGCACCTAGGCTCACAGTAGCAATCGGTGTTTCCGAATCCAAACATGTTTCATCGTCTTTGTGCATTACAATTTTAACACATCCACTGCTGTAGTAGTTCAGTAGAGCGTAATTAAAAGTAGTATCACAAGCACGTTCCACAGCAGACTTGATATTCAATAGAAGCTGAGACCAATGTTTAGTTGGTACAGTCAGTCCCGAGAATGTATACTTCAGATGTTCACCATCGCCAAAAGCACATATTTTTCGCTTGGGCGTGTAAGTTTTACCCAAAACTTTGATGGGATATTCACGAAAATCATACTTTAGTATTTCTTAAATGCTTTGGCTGCAGCGTCCTGATTCAAAAACTCGGGCATGTATTTAACATCTAACGTATCCATAGTTTTTTTAAATATTTTTTAAAGGACAGCAAATACAAATAAACTTTATAACACTCTCCAAGCAACCTCTCTCAACGATTGTCTAGTTAGAAATGGCTTATAGTGTTCCTACCAGTTATCAATGCAGTGCATGACTAAGTGGGGGTAGCATTGGCTTATCAGCGATCAAGGGGGCAGTCTTATCTTTCACATTTAACACATATGACTAAGCGGGGGAATCGTTGGCTTATCAGAAAAGGTGGGCAGTTCTGAGATGACCACTGTTTTTTGTTTATTGAGTCATGGGGAGGTTCTAATCTTCACACATTGGTTTATCAGAGAAGGAGGACAGTTCTAAGATGACCAATGTTTATTAGTCATCGGTAGGGTTCCTTATCTATTGATAGTAGCATCGGTCATTTCTATTCTGTTCACCTGCAAGTGCGCACGAATTTTTGTTCAGCTCTCATACTATTAAGACGTGTTTTATTTCTAGCACATTAGTATTCTACAATGACTTCTTCAGTGAATAACACTTTGGATTTTTCAGACGAGAAAGTAAGTACATTTCTTTTTTATTTTATTTTATTTTATTTAACAATATAATGAGATTATTTTAAATTTTGGTGTATTATTTAGACTCATTTTTAAAAGTGAGATTATGTTGTTAAGTTGAATGTTTCTAGTACATTTAATATGTTTAAAGCTTAGATTTCACGCACGCTATCATTAATAAGTTTTATTCCGTGTAAACTTGTGTTTAGGCAATTCGTTAAATAAAAACTTGTTTAGGTAATAGCATAATTAAAAGTTTATTTATTTAATTAAGTAGTATTTATTAGCGTAATTAAAAGTTTGTTTAAGTAATTAAGTAGTATTTATTAGCGTAATTAAAAGTTTGTTTAGATAATTAAGTAGTATTCATTAGCGTAATTAAAAGCATGTTTATTTAATTAAGTAGTATTTATTAACGTAATTAAAAGTTTTTTTCGGTAATTAAGTAGTATTTATTAGCGTAATTAAAAGCTTGTTTAATTAATTTTTAATAAAGTATTATGTTGCAATAACCTAATTCTATTTTTTATATATATTTCAGTTGAATGAATTCGGGATCCCCCTGGAGGATCTTCATCAAATTCTTGATATTCTAGAGAATCCAATGGATTTGGATAAATCTATCAATTCGGATTCTCAACCAGGACCCACCGATGTTCAAGAGGTACCTAGTGATTCAGAACCACAAGCGGGACCCTCTACTGGTCACGTAAGTGTTATTTTAAAGTATTTTTAAAAGAAAAGCATCGTAACAGTGTATTTTACTATACATCTGATTTTTAGCATTATGCTCAATCCATAAATAAATTATCAAGTTTTATTATGTAATGCTGTTTAAGTGCAGTTATTTTTAGTAAAGACTTGTGTGTGTTTGCATCACTTCCAGTTCATGTTTTAAAAAGAGTTGAGTGTACTTATTTTGAATGAAATAATAAGAGTATGTTTAAAAAAAAGTTTAGTATTTTTGTAATCATGTAGTGCAAGTTGTTCACTATTAAAATTTTTTTAAATATTCAATTCTTGTGTAAGAAAAAAGTATGCTCTTGTGTTGGTACACTTATTTAATATTACATAAAAGAGTTTAACATTAAAAAGTATTTAGGGTTCATGTATATTTAGGCGTGAATACTTTTAAATTTTTAGCGTTGATACGCTTAGCTTTATTTATTTTAAAAATCGATTGATGTGTTTTATCTACTTTTAAAAAATGTGTTTATGGTTTTTAAAAATTTAGCGTTGATACGCTTTTTATTTATTTATTTAAAAATGGATTGATGTGTTTTTTCTAAGTTGGTTACTTTTAAAAAATGTGTTTATGGTTTTAAAAAATTTAGCGTTGATATGCTTAGCTTTATTTACTTAAAAATGGATCAATGTGTTTTTTCTAAGTTGGTTACTTTTAAAAATGGGTTGATATATTTTTTCTACTTTTAAAACTGTGTTTATGGTTTTAAAAAAAATTAGCGTTGATACGCTGTATTTATTTATTTATTTAAAAATGAATCAATGTGTTTTTTCTAAGTTGATTACTTTTAAAAATACATATCATGGTTTAAAAAAATTTTGATGTTGATAGGATTGGGTTTTTATTGAATATATTCTAAGGTATGATTGTTTTTTTATTGTGTATTTTATGTTAAAAAGTATGGTAAGTCTATTTTACGAATGTTAAGTCTAAGGTACAAAATAGGTTACTTGTATTTATTTACTAGGGTAGAATTAATACATAGGTTAGGGTATTTTTTCTAGTAGGTTTATTGTATGTGGGTTTAAATAAGTATTCTAAAGTCACATTTTTTGGATCTTTTATAGATCTGTGACCAGTGTGGAAAATCCTTCACTCTGAAGAAAAATTTAACTCAACATATAAAGATTCATGCTGGGATTAAACCCTTTACTTGTGAAGTCTGTAATAAGACCTTTGCCAGGCAATATCATTTAAATCGGCATTTACAAATACACCCTAGAGGATTTAGGTGTAGCGAGTGTCCCCTCCAATTTTCGCTAAAAAGTTAACTCCAGGAGCATATCCGCGTAAGCCATAAAAAAACGCAAGGCAGGTCCATCCACTTCCAATTCAAAGCGGGCGAAGAAACAAAAAATTTTGGATGTTTTTTCATCCCACGAGATAGAGCCTAGCGAAGAGAATGAAGCGGATTTAAAATTGTTTTTTGAGGAAGCTTCACCTAAAGTAGATCAGTATTTGCAAGAGGAACTAGAAGATAATCCAATCAAGTGGTACGCGGTATTAAAAGTGCAGATGTCGCGCATAAGCCAAGAGGTTGAGGAAGATATAATCACTTGCCATTTCCGGTCCAAATGCCTAATTGAGCTTGCTACCTTTACAATCGAAAAGCATATCGAAGAGGCTCAGGAAAAAATCGAGAAATCTTTTGAAGAGTTCACACAGAGAGGTTCCGGTTGGCTATTGCACAAAATTTTAAAGTTGGAGCTTTGTTGTGCAGTCTACCATCCTTTAGCGGATAGCAGTTACATCCCCCTCCCCCCTCAACTTGCAGCCAAGAAGGCAATAGTTAATATAAAAAATGAAGATAACAAGTGTTTGGTATGGTGCCTTTTAGCCCATATGATGAACGTTCATTGGAAAGAAAATCCTGAACGAATGCATCATTATGAAGCCTTCGAAGAGGAAATCAAGATGGGGGATATTCAGTATCCGGTACCCATATCAAAAATACCTATAATAGAAAAACTGAACAACTTAAGAATTAATGTGTTTGGATATGAGAATGAAGTCTTCCCTCTATATATTTCAAACCGAGAAGATGAAGACTGTATCAATTTATTACTCATTGCCAATGAAGAGAACCAACATTATTGTCTAATTAGAAGTTTTTCAAGATTATTGGGTGACCTTACAAAACATGATGGTCGCATGTATTATTGTTATCGATGCATGCATCGATTTACAGAGGAAAAAAATTTAAAGGAGCATACACCATTATGTAACATGCACGCGCCTCAGAAAATATACATGCCCACAGAAGAAGATAAACTATTATATTTTAAAAAACAGCAGTATCAACTCGAACTACCCTATATCGTTTATGCAGATTTTGAGTCGTTAATCGCACCCTTTGATACAGCACAACCTAATCCGAAGACCGCTTATACAGAGAAAACATCTTGTCACGTTCCTTGTGGATATGCATATATTATCGTAGGCCCAGATGTCAAATCGTACAAACCCATACAGTATTATAGAGGGGGAAATGCTGTCGACCACTTTTTAACAAAATTGGTTCAAGAAAAAGAGGAACTGGCAGAGATTTTAACGAAGATAGTGCCCATTTGTATGACCCCTCAAAATGAATTTGATTTCAATCAAGCAACACGATGCTTCCTATGCAAGAAGTTTTTAGGGAAGGATGGCGTTAGAGATCACGATCACCTTACCGGTCGCTACAGAGGAGCTTTACACAATAAATGTAATTTGAAGTATCGTTTGCAGAAGAAAATTCCCATTGTATTTCACAATATGAAGCAATACGATGGGCATCTGTTAATGCAAGGATTGGGTAAAATTAAAGACCATAAAATCGAGGTCATCCCTACAAATATGGAGAAATATATTTCTTTCTCCCTTTCCAAGCAACATAATAAGAGTAAAATTACACTGCAGTTCATAGATAGTTTTCAGTTTCTAAGTGCTTCTTTAGAAAAACTCGTTAAGAATTTGCCAAAGGATCAGTTTAACATTTTAAAGGAAAATATTCAACATCCAAGTTTAGATTTATTGTTAAAAAAGGGCGTCTACCCCTATGAATATATTTCCTGTTTCAAGAAATTTGATGAGACCTGCCTACCTCCCCAAGAAGCATTTTTTAGTAGTTTGACACAGGAGACTATTTCTGATGAAGAGTATGCACATGCACAGACTGTTTGGCGAGCTTTTAACATTCAAAATCTGGGGGAATATCACGACTTATACGTCAAAAGTGATGTCCTTCAGTTAGCGGATGTGTTTCAAAACTTTAGGAAGCTGTGCAAACAATACTATGATTTGGATGCTGCCCATTTATTTACAGCTCCTGGAATCGCATGGCAAGGCTCTTTAAAAATGTTGGAACGACCCCTAGAGTTATTCACGGACATAGATATGCATCTCTTTATAGAGAGGGGCATTCGAGGTGGCATTTCTATGATCACCAAACGCTGGGCGCAGGCCAATAACAGATATTTAGGGCCGTACTCACCAAACTGTGAGTAGCCCGCCATCATCCGAGAGTTGGAAACCTGCATTGCCGGTTTGACTCGGAGACAACTCGGAAACTGTATTCACCAACTTATTTCCGCCCAGGGTTACTTGACTCGAGGCTCAGCCAGCTTTGAAAGCTCGTCTGTGATTGGTCAGAGTAATGATTCCATGAAGGGGGTGAACTAGGTTTAATGTTCGGGAGATCGAACCCAGCTCCCACCACACACTCTACCTTCATGATATTTAATTTGTTTTTATGCAAACTGCGCATTAAAATGTGAAAATTAATTTTAAAAAAATAGACTGATTAAGCATTTAATACAAAATTACATCCAATATTTTTTATAAATAAAATTTCATGTCTGTTATACTTTTTTCAAATTTAGGAATTTTCATATTTTTTAACACACAAAAATTAATTTATGCAGTTTTGATGTTTTTCTTTTTGAGATACTTTATATATTATACATAGAATATGTATGTCTTTAAAAAATTCTATGATACTGAAACATATTGTTTTTTTTTCTCACATTTGTGTGAAAAATTGTTAATTCGCCATTCCCAAGTACAGTACATTACAATCAGACAAAAATGTTTAACCTCTCAACAACACTTTTTTTTTCATCCTTTACACATAAATGATTAATCTCTTCAATGTAAATATTTTTATCCCGCCTCTTCTTACAAAAAAAAAAAAAAAAAGCGCGGGCGTAGTAGATCTACAGTGCTCTGGCCAAATCGCCCCTCATCTGTGGAACAATAGAGACAAGAAAATAAATAGGAAAGATCAGAATTTACTTACTTATTTAAAACACAAAAAATAATTAAGAATAAAAAAGCGTTCAAATCAGAAAAGAGAGGGAATGGAAAAGCAAACCAAGATAAGTCCGACAGATGGCGCCTGCAGTCTCTACGGCAAAAAAAGTACAGTCATTCTCGAGAGTTTTTGGAAACATTGTACAAAGATTTTTTATCACTTTTGGCGGCTTTTATAGCTTGATGGGTGGTTTTCACAGCAGTTTCCGTCTGTTAAAGCACAAAATATTCAAGTATTAGGAAATATTTGGGATTTTCCAAACCTATAAAAAACAACCCTCGTATCCGCCATTTATAACCCCGAGTCAACCCTCCGATTTTGCGGGGTTAGAATCTGCACCTGGAGTCAGGGTCAATTCTTGGGGTAACCCCTGATTTTGGAGTTGTGAATACCATTTTCTCACTAACCCTTGAAGTAGCTCGCTTTGCTGGGTTAACTCCAGGGTTTAAAGTTTGGTGAATACGGCCCTTAGAGGGTTATGACCCTTCAAAGCCGAGTTCTTACATCATGTACGTTGACTGTAACAATTTATACGGCGCAAGTATGGTGCAGAGCTTACCACACGGTAATTTTAAGTGGGTATCACCTGAAGACATTGATATAAACACCATTTTATCGATACCTGCAGCGCAGGATACATTTTTGAAGTGGACTTGGACTACCCTCAAGAACTACACCAACTCCATAACGACTACCCCCTAGCAGCCGAGAAAATGAGTGTCTCCCTTAAGGATCTTTCAATGTTATCCATTTTCATGTTGAATGATGCAAAGTATAGTGATTGCACCAAGTTAGTCCCCAATTTGAAAAATAAACGAAATTATATCACCCATTACAGAAACTTGCAGTTATACTTACAGCTTGGTTTAAAACTAGTTAAAATTCACAAAGTGTTGCAATTTGACCAATCTCCATGGTTAAAAGATTATATTGAGTTTAACACCGAAAAACGAAAAAATGCACAATCAAGCTTCGAGAAAGACTTCTTCAAGCTTGAACAATGCTGTGTACGGCAAGACCATGGAAAATGTAAGGAAGAGAATTAATCTAGAACTCGTCAACAGCAAGAAAATTGCCGAAAAGCGTGTAGCTTGCCCGTCGTTTCAAGGTTTCGAGGTCTTCAATGAAAACTTAGTAGCTGTAAAAAGAATCAAGAAAACGTTAAAATTAAATCGTCCCATCTATGCTGGGTTCTGCATTTTAGAACTCAGCAAATTAATAATGTATGAGTTTCATTATAATGTTATTAAAAAACAATATGGGCACAATGCAACACTACTCTTTACAGATACTGATTCTCTCACTTATGAGATTTTTACGGATGATTTTTATCAAGATATGTTACTGCATAAACATCTATATGATACTTCAGATTATCCGCAAGATCATCCATTGTACAGCACCATCAACAAAAGAAGATAGGATGTTTTAAGGATGAGCTTAACTCAAAACCCATCCTTGAATTTGTATGGTTAAGGCCCAAGATGTACTCCATCTTAACAACAGAATGCGAAAAAAAGACTGCAAAGGGGGTCGCACGTCATGTTATACGCAAGCGTATAACACACGAGCATTATTATAACTGCTTACAAACCTTACAGTCAACAAGAGAATTAAACTACCGCATTCAAAGCGAGAAACATAAGCTGCACAGCATTTGTCAAAATAAGGTTGCTCTAAGCGCCTTTGATGACAAACGCTATATTTTAGAAGATGGAGTGCACACACTCGCTCACGGACATTATGAGTGCTTGTAAAAGAAAAAAAAGGAGGGTAGAAATTGCACCACGTTAATAATAGTAGTATACTGTGTGAAGATTTCTTTTGTTTGTAGGCCTCCTGGGGATGTTCATTTCTTTGCTCCACATAGTTAATTATTATTTAAGGAAACAAAAACAACAACGCATCCTCTGTGCTACGCCCTGTCTCCATTCATGCGAGGCTAGCGTGATGGCGAAAGGCACAGTAAAAATTTTTATTTGAAATGAGGCGGTAGACGTTCTACCGGGTGGCTGGTGGGTCCTCATTTTATAACAATATTTTTTATTTCATGTTTAATTCATAAAGTATAGCTTATTTAAAATTATGTCAAATTCCCTTATTTTCATTAGAGAATACATCGCAAACTCAAAAAATTTTCCAAGTCCCCTTATTTGAAAAGTTTTTCACAATCTGAAAAAATTACAAGTCCCCTTATTTGAAAAATATCTTAATGTCTGAAAAAATTACAAGTCCCCTTATTTGAAAAAAAGGGAAAAAAATTCTTATCACCCCTTCCAACATCCGGTCTCAACATCCGCTCCGACCACGCCCCCTTCCCCGCTCAGCCTAGGGAAAGCAGTTATACAGTTGCCCACGGCTGCCCACAATTAACATGGGCTGCCCCTGAGGTGAACTGTCATTTCTTTACTACTTAAGTGTATATTAAAAAAACTGCCTAAACAAACCTGAGGAAGTTATTGTCATGTATTCCGAGACAAACCTGATTTTGAACAATCAAAGCGGTATTCAATTTATGTTCTGATTCAGATAGAGACCGTGATACGGCCGCTTGTATAGTTCTTGAAGCAGGGTGGGTACAGGATTTAGAAGGGTGGGCACGGCCCTCGTAGGCCCACCCGTAGCTACAGGCCTGTTTACATGTCATTCGGACTGCGCAATTCAGGTCAAACTTTCCAGCGATATATAAATAGCGTACTTCAAGGTCTAAGTTTTTGTATTGCTTATCTCGATGACATCTTAATATGCTCAGCTGACGAATGCCCACTTCCGGTGAAAGTCGAAACTATCGGTACTTTCTCACAGCCTACAACCGTAGCTGAACTTCGTCGTTTCCTGGCAATGATAAACTTCTATAGACGTTTCTTGCCATCAGCAGCTGGAAATAATTGAAGCTTACATCAAGCGTTTCTGACTCCTTACCTTAAAGACAGCAAAAAAAGGACAATCGACTACTTACTTGGACTGAAGAAGCCATCCATGCTCTTCAAAAGTGCAATGATGACCTAGCTTATGCTGCTACCTTAGCATATCATGCACCTGAGGACAAGCTATCCCTTGTAAATGACGCTTCGGATACAGTCATTGGTGCTGTGCTGCAAGCGCATATTCTTAAAGGCTGCCGACCTCTTGCCTTCTTCTCAAGGAAGCTTACAACAGCAGAAACTCGATACAGCACGTACGATCGAGAACTCCTGGCGATCTATGCTGCTTTGAAATATTTTCGACCCCTGCTGGAAGGTAGAGAGTTTACGATTCTTACTGATTACAAGCCTCTGACTTTTGCTTTTGCTAAGAACTCTAATCCATCTCCGCGACAACTTCGACAGCTGGACTTCATAGCTCAATTTTCGACAAGTATTATGCATGTTAAAGGTCAAGACAATGGTGTCGCTGATAGTTTGTCTCGGATAAATGATATATCTATGCCCTCCAACATTGACTTCTCATCGCTGGCTGAGGCGCAAGAGACTGACGAAGAACTAAAATCCATTCAGTCAAGCTCTACTAACAGCGGACTCAAATTTCAACCCCTGAAGATGGACAATCAAGTTACTCTGTGACACTTCTCAAGGAATGATCCGTCCTTTATTTACCAGCATGTTTTCGCCGACAAGCGTTCCTACTACTTCACAATTTAGTACATCCCGGAATCCGTGCTACTAAGAAGCTAATTCAGAAGCGGTATGTTTGGCCATCGATGTTCAATGACATCACTCGATGGACGCGTTCTTGCAATCCGTGAGAAAGATCTTAATCAAACTCGATCAAAAGTGCAGCTGCCCACGAAGAGTCCACTTCAATTATTTCCAGTACCAGAAAAGCGATTCGACCACGTACACCTTGATCTGGTTGGTCTTTTGCCTCCGTCGGAAGGTTCGTCATATTTACTTACATGTATTAACCGATTTACCCGCTGGCCTGAAGTTTTTCCTATTTCCGACATAACTGCAGAAACAATAGCTTGTACGTTTCTATCTGGCTGGATCTCACGTTTTGGTATTCCGTCCACAATAACTACGGATCAAGGAAGACAGTTCGAGTCTTCCCTATTCTCTTCACTGTTAAAATTGCTAGGGATTCATCAGATCAGGACGACACCATATCACCCAATTTCTAACGGACTCGTGGAACGTTTTCCCAAATCACTCAAACAGGCCCTTCGAGCTAGGGAAAACAACCGTTGGATCATTATTATTTTTCTAACAAAAATTGAAATTTCGGGAGGGGTCTGGACCCCCTGGACCACCCCCGTAGGTACGTCCTTGATGCTGTACGAAAACCTCTTCAGTCACCATATGATGGCCGATATCAGGTACTTGCGCGAAACGGAAAATTTTACACCGTACTCATCTCCCAGACAGCACATAAGCTTAAATCAAGCTTGACATTTCTTTGAATTTGACGTATTAATACAAGCTTGACAGTTCAATCCATTAGCTTGATTAGTTAATATATTTCACTATTGCGCTGATGGCGCCCTCTGTCGCTGTAGGCGAGAAGGAGAATGGACATTGAAAAGTCTAAGGGGAAGGAATGAATGGGATAAGCCCCTCTGAAGTGTAACACGAGGAGAGTTTTAGTTTTATTTACATCTAATTAACATTAGTAATTCCATTAACTAATTAATTAGCCCTAAAAATAAATTTTAATATAATTAACACAATTTAGTTAGTTAATATACTTCACTTTATGGGTGGTAGAATGAGGCGGTTTCCGGCAGCTACAGAATAATTTATCATCAGTCATAAATATACTTGACCATAGAATTAAAAAAAAAGATTCTATATTTCCAAATATGGAAATTCTTCAAAATAAAATACAATTATACTACGAAATTGATTTCAAAATGAGTCGTTTGTCTCGATTTTGAAAGTTTTAAAACGTGTGCTGCTATTAAGTTTATATTATGTTTATTTCCCTATTAGTAGAGTCTCTAAATCACACCTAACATTATTTTAATTTTGATGCATCCCATGGAAAAATAAAAGAAACAAATAACCCATCGGCCACTTATCAATCTGGCCAGAAAACTGCGTTATAACACCCCAACAGTCACTTCAAACTTTAGTCATATCGGTCCGACTGAGATTGGTGCAACGATTAGGAAGCTCGCCTCCCAACCCAAAGGTCCCGGGTTCTATTCTAGCCGCGGGCACTTGATGGAAACAAATTAAATTGTAATTTCGGCGTAGAGGGGAAAATGTGTGGCAAAATAAAATATGTGGGGCGAGTCCGGCGCCCCGTGTAATTAAGAAATTTTTTTTTAGGAAAATTTTTTAAGCTTGAAATTAAGCTTGCTATGTCAAGCTTGATTCAAGCTTGAAATGTCAAGCTTAATGCAAGCTGGGTAAGTGTAAACTAGAACACTTGATTCAAGCTTACATTAAGCTTACACGCTTGAAATTTTCAAGCTTAATTCAAGTTTATTGACTTGATTAATCAAGCTTGCTGCAAGTTTGATGTGCTGTCTGGGCTCTGCCAAGGAATCGGTGATCGGTATTGATCGTATCGAACCTGTGTTCATCGAAAGTGAAACTTTTCTTCCACCGTGCAACAGGAAGCAATAACCGATGACGCTTCACGGTCAACTCCAAGTGAACACGCAACAGCTAAGTCAACTTCACCGGTTACCGTGACTCGTTCGGGAAGAACAGTAAAATTCAACCCTAAGTACACCCTCCAAAAAAGTATTTGAGCAAGAGATAAATTTCCCACGTTGGTTTCGTATATTAAAAATTATTTATCATAGAATATGAATTAGGTTATGTATAAATATGAATCCATATTTCTGTCAAGTTGTGCGTTTTTCAAAAACTCAATTATTTTTCGCAAATCTAAAATATGAAATTTCTCTCTTGCTCAAATACTTTTTTTGGAGGGTGTACCTTTAAGGTATCGTACCGTTGGTACTTGGGCGGGGAGGAGTACTGTAGTACTGTGGCAACACGCAGTCTACCATGCTCGTGTTGCTATCTAAAGCCGGATTCATACTGGCCGTACCGCACTGCTAAGACGCCGCAATGACGTCACGTGGCGGAGCAACACGGCGCCCGCGCGGCGAGCGCCGAGGGTTTGCGCATTATCTGGCGAGAACAGATATTCCGCAGCGCCGCAAAGCTACAGCCAATTACAGAAGAGCTTTTACAGCTACAGCCAATTACAGAAGAGCATTGGTGTATTTACTTGCGGCACCGCAAACTCGCCGCGCGGACAGCCAACGGTCCTAAACGGCTAAACAGTACGGCATGGTTGCGGTGCGGCGCGGCAGATATGAATCCACCTTTACTTCTCTCCAAAAATTTCATCCGAGATGTTGTATTTTTATTTCTGTGCCAGAGATTTTATGTACACCCAATAAAGTTATTCTTTAAATTTAACCCATTTGTGCCTGGATATTTTTGCGACTTTCTTCGATTTTTACTGATAACAGAAATAATAGATATATTTCTGATGTCAATTTCTTGAACAAGGGATGATTTCTTTTAAAATCATTATGCATAAAAATCGAAATATCAACATCCTACTGGGTCATGTTAAAATATTTTGTAGAGTTGAGGCTCAATACTCATGAATAAAGGCTAGGAAAAATAAATAACGTTTTCGACTAATAGCGAAAATGCCGTCCCAAAAAAGGGACACTAGGCATAAATGGGTTAATGTGGTATTTTATGCTAACGAGCACCCCATAAAAGCATTAACCAACAAATAATTTCTTAAATTTTTGTTTCAATATTTGCATGCAAGGAAAAGCGTTTCAAAAGATTTATAGATAACGATTCATTGTGTTTAATCAAAAAAATTAAAAAAATCAAGCATTTTTGACAGTTTTAATGCCCGTTTAATTGTACTAGAGTCACGATGGAAAAAATGCGAACTACTTTCCGTTCGTGTTTTTCGCCTTGTTCGGATAGCCGTAAGTAAGATCGCTGGGAGCGATTCTGCTAGTGACAACGCATGGCTGACTGGGATCTTCCCTACGCCGGCGAAGTGTGACGTCAGAGCAATGGCGGCGGCACAAACAAACCTCCATCCATGTTAATTTCCCATAGGAATAAGAAATTTTAATTGTGTCTTTTTATTTTGTCCGATTTAAGGTTTTTGATACTCATATTCGGTAACGGGACGGTAATTATTCTTTGATTCATTAGCTAGAATTGTGAATTGTTTCTTGTAGGATTTGTAAATGACTAAAAAAACTTGAATTTGCTTAAGCCTACGGTGCTTCAGATGTAAATAAACAAACGACATGGCGGCTGTTATGGCTGACTAACACACGCGGCTTCATTCAAAATATTGCTTATTTTCTTTTCTCTTTTCATAAAGTCAATTTTTGGTGTTTGCTGGCTACAGCGTATGTCACATAAGATTATTAATTTTTTTTTTAATCGGGGTGTTACTTTACATTTGGGAGTAATTTATCGGACATTTTTTCTGTTTACTTTTTATGGTTAGTTTATAGTTTTTAAATTTGCTGGTGTGTTTATTTCTTTCGGTGTGTTTATTCATAAGGTCTTATTTGCTATTGTTGATTAAATCGTTTGTGTTTTAAAAGTTAGCGTTATTTTCAACTGCTATTCTGAGAGCCGTATTTTTGTAATTATATTTGCATTATCTTATCCAGAAAAGGTTGCAACTTGAACCCGCCCCCCCGTAACAAATCAAGTTTATAATATGAAAATTTGACTTATTTTGTAAATTGAAATGCATTAATGAAAGAATTGACCAAAAAATATTTTTCTTCCCCACTTTACAGGCATTTTTCTTTTCCTTCCCTGCATATGCTACTATTTATTAAAGCTAAGTGTTGAAAATTTGGTGGTTTTTTGTTATTAACATGTGTAAATGTAATACTTGCTTCATAGCTTTTTTTTAATAATTATTGTGATACAAACCTGATAGTAAAATTTCCCTATTTATTTTTGCATCTTGTTTTATTAAAATACCGACTACTGTGCTTGGACATTGACATAAATGGGTAAGGGCTAATGTGGGCTAACCCCCATATGCAAGCTCTTTATAATGATCACTATTCCTAATGATTATCATTATATTCCATCATGATCATTAAACGGTATGCAAGCTCACAGAACGACAATAATTTTCTTTAATGTACCTGGAAAAACTGCTGAATTTATAACGACTGGTTCAGACCACTCATTATCCGTAGTAATCATCAATATTTGATTGTTTACAGTGAAGAAGAGGCTGTGTACTTTGGAGATCATGGACATTTGCAAACATTTTTACATTTGTAAGGTTCCAGGGACCCCTAACCCCCCCCCCCCCCACACACACACACACATAGTTATGCCACTGCTTGGGTGACATGTCCTATGTGACTTCTTTTGAGTTCTGCATGCAGTGTGTTGCTATTATTTTGCACTGTGAATTTATAAATTGTATTCCCTTCTCTGTCCGAAATTATCAGATTAGTTAGCATAAGCTGTATGTCATGCAGATACAAGGTTTATTTATTCACCATTTATTTCATATCCCCCCTGCCCTCCGAAAATTTTTCCTGGTTGTGCTCTTGAAGTGACAGTTTGTTTACATTTTTAGTTTCCTTTACTTTTGTAGTCTGTTTTTTTTAGGAATGTGATCGATTATTTTCTTATGCCTAATGAGTGCTTGTACAATTTTGCTGTACATTTGAAGCAGCAGCATTGTACTTGTACTTTTTCGGCTTGTAAAATAGGATGAAGTTATCTGCCCAGTTTTACATGCTGCAAGAGTAAAAGAAATCTGCAGATAAGTGGTGAAGACAGACGGCAATGTGATCCCTTTGTGTGAGTATCATGATTAATTAAAACAAATTTATTAATGTATTTTATGTATTTGTAATTAAAAAATGAAAACATTCCAACAAGTTTTAATTTCTTAAAAGTCCCTTAGAGAAATTCCAAAAACAATGATCACTATTGTCTCAATTACTGATTGTCGACTATGCATGTATGTTTAATGACATACATGCATAGTCGACAATCAGTGTTCATCCTCTGGGCCTGATTAACACTTTCTGATACTATAGGCCTGCTGTTATTTTGCGTCTCCCCCCCCCCCCCTCCCACCTATTCCTATCCTATTCCACAAGTATAAATAATAAATATTGTAGTTTTGAAGCCCCATGACTTTTTTTACTATATGCCCGGGCCTCATGGGCCTATTCGGTAATCAGGTTCTGTTCATCCTAGGTGTTTTTCAAAGGGCACTGCGGACTGCCCGCCCTTTTAAAGCAAAAACCCTGCCCTACTTGCACTTTGAAAAAAAAAATCGTCACTGTTTAGCCACTCAAAAACAGCACCCTACCTGCTGCTCTTCTTGCCCCAATTTCATTCATAGTGCCATCCTCTCCTCTCTGTGTACATTTATTGCATTGCAGCATCCCTTTCCTTTTTGTTGACATTAGTCAGCACCTTACAGATTCTTATATTCATATAGTGGCCTCTTTATATTCTGACATGCCCTTGAAAGCTTAAATTGCCCTTTTTTAAGGACTAGCACCTTGCCCCTTTTTCATCCTAGAATGATCTCTGCGACAAAAAAATGTAAACCTGGCATGAAGACCTATTCATTTTGTCAAACAGAGCAAACCACCTCATCCCTCCTTTTTATAGAACCAACCTACTATTCATTAAAACAGATATACAATTCTGTTCATAGCCAAATTGATACACACTTTTATTTTCGTTGAAGTAATGGAACAGCTTTAGTATTGCCCACCCGGCATTTTTTGGCACCATTTGGTTTTTGCCAAACTGGTGCCAAGTACCGTGTTTTGTAAAAGGTTTACCTTTCCAAAACTCTTGATGAAACTCTCGAGTTCCAGAATAGTGGCTATCTTTTTTCTAGACATATAAAAACATATCGCACTTTTATCCACAGTTACTACGATATTATTATCCAAGAGCATGTAAAAGTAAATGCATGTTATTTACCATAGCTTCTTTTTTTTTTTTACATTTTGCCAATTTTAAAATTATCACTTTTTTTCCCCTACAGAAACCTTTTTATAATAACAATACAAATACTAAAATACTACGCCGAACAGAAAACTTCAGAAAAGTCAGCATTAAAACTCGCTAAGCCTTATAATTAAAATTCTCCCAGTTGATATCGCTTATTATCTCCATAAGTCATTGCACAAATATATTTTCCTATCGTAAAATGGTGTATTCAAAAAACTTTACCACTTAAATTTCTCAATGCAACTCCCGGGCTTGAAACATGGACAGCCATCTTGTTTCTAAATCACGAAAATCGTTGACAGTAACATTTTAAAACATAACTTCCTCGTATACTCCATACCATGGACATATCTATTTGCACACTCCGCACTTTCCCCAAAACTTGAAAACTCAAACTTAAAATGCCTAAATCAAAAAAGCTTACCTTTTAACTTTTTGCGTGCAAGTCCAGATTACAAATGGTGGGCATCTTGTTTCTAAACACAACACCGTTGCCAATAACAACATATTATAAACATAATATCCATGTGAACTCATACATAAAAATATCTATTTGTAACACTCTTGGCTTTTCCACAAGCTCTTTCACTAATTTGAAAAATCAAAACTTCTACTCTTTATGTTCTTTAAAATGCATTATCAGTGTCCATTTTAATACAATAATATATGTGTAGTTAAAGGAAACTTACATAGTAAGAACAGACAGTAAATTTGTACTTATATTGAAGTGTGTATTTGTAAGGGGTTGTTTTTTCTTAGACGCGAACTATAGTGTGCATGTGAAATCAGAACAGGAATGAAATGTTTATACTCAAAAGAAAAATAGGATTTGATCCTATTTGTAACCATCTTAATTTAAATTTCCATTCAGAATCAAGAGATTTCAGCACCAAGGAAGCCGGTGAGGAACAGGTATTCTCTTCGAACAAGATGTCTTAAGATGGCGATCTAACTGGTCGCCGGAGGGGGCTAGTAACTTGTATAAAACTAAAAGATATTGCTTACCTTTGTAATTAACTCGAACATTGTACACTTTGGCAAGTTATCTCCACTTGGTGAGGTAGCACACTTCACTGGCAATTAGAGATTTGTTTTTGAGTATCCAACAGATTTATTTGAGAAGGCAGAGATATGAATATTTCTGTCATTCCCAAAAAATCAGTTAGCATATTACTCTTAAAACTATACGGGCTGAAATCCATCATAAAGCACAGATTCAATCCTGTAATTATTTTCATTCGAAATATTTAAAAATTTTATTTTTGATAAAGCAACGTGAACAAGGAGCAAATAAAATAGATAAACTAGTATTTGTATCTACCCGAGTCATGAGATGTGGGGGGGAAAAAAACGTTCACACACACACAGCAAAAAAAAAAAAAAAAAAAAATGCACTAGTACACTAGGGATTTATTTTATTTTTTTAATCTGAGAAGGAGTTCATAAAAAGAATCTTGGAAATCTGATAAAAAAATAATATACTAGTAATCGAACTACATAAGGTGCTTATCACATTTTTTAAATTATAAGAGTGTTTACAAAAATATAAAATCTGAGATCCATTTGTTAAAACATATCCAGTAAATTCTTAAAATTGGGCAATTGCACACTACATGTGTTACATGTAATAAATATATGTTAAAACATGTAATTCAAGAACTATTCAGCATTCCTTGTACAACAGGGTGATTCATAATTA
>JAWZYV010016490.1:760000-784289 GCA_038373885.1 Cheiracanthium punctorium | reverse complement strand
ATTTTTCCCGCTTCTCAGCTTTTATCATTTTCATTTTAAAGTCACTGTTTGTTATTAGACGGAAAACTAGATCGTCTCGTCTCCTTTAGCAAATTGCAAATAGTCTGTCCTCGTCATGGCGGAATCTCTTTAATACTTAAGAAAACATTGCCACAACTTTTAGATTAGCCATCACTTGTCTTGCGGTAGCTAACTGCACATATCACTTTTGTGTTTCTTCTCCAACTATCCGTACTTAATAAAATAAAGTTGTGTATTACGGAGGCTATTTTCTCATATTTGTGAATGTAGCAATAATAAAAAGAGGGAAAAAGTTTCCGAAACTTTCTTAAAAAAAAGCAAGTTGCTTATATCCTTTTTTTTTTTTTCCTTGAAATCATTTCTGTGCTCTCACATAAAGGAAATCAAAAACGGGTCTGTCTTTTTTAAATGGCATCCCTACGAGTAGACTTTACAGGATGTTTCTAACAAAATCATATGCTTAATGAGAGAAGGGTGAAAAGGATCAATCGGATTAGAAAATTATTTTCTTTTTCAAAATAAGAGTGTGCTAGGTTCATTAACGACTGACATTTTCCTCCTTGAGTTGCTTCAATGTCAATTAATATTTAGTAATTGAATAATTCATTCAGGTTGAATAAATAAATATATAAACTGAGAGATATCAAACAAATCAATCTTATTTTACTACCACTTTTGGAAACACAATTTATTTTATATCATATATATATATACATAATAGTATATATATCTATATCTGATCTTAGATAGTCACTAGTATATATATATATATACACATCTATAAAAACAAATCGGACGCACTCAGAGAAACAATCATCCGATTGCTTGGACATTTTCGTAATGCATAAATGTTTTGAACCAGATATGGCAACAAATGATTCCAATTTGGTGTCCAATGAATGAATAGTTTTGATTCTCTAGCGCATCGGAACTGGCGCATCCAGCAGACGTATATAAGGAGTCAGTTTCTTCAACGGTGTTTAACAACTTTTCGGTTTGATATACGATGCGAGCGCGTGAGCCCTTTCACATTCCCAAAAAATGCCTCGCTGGCAGGATTCGGTGCTTCCCCCATTAAGAAGCAGAACTGACAGTGTTTTGACCG
The DNA here is from genome assembly GCA_038373885.1 of Cheiracanthium punctorium. Lineage (NCBI taxonomy): Eukaryota > Metazoa > Arthropoda > Arachnida > Araneae > Cheiracanthiidae > Cheiracanthium > Cheiracanthium punctorium. The sequence goes on along the minus strand of JAWZYV010016490.1, from coordinate 783,163 downwards.
AGGTCGTTATCATTGGATTGAAAGAGGCCGGTTTGGACTAATCCGGGAATCGCTCGTCATATTGAGTCGACAGCCGAATGCGCCAGATTCGAACGTTTTCATGGCAAGGATGGGTGGAAAATGGCAGAGTGCAGCAGCGTCAGGATGGTTAGCGTCGTCCTAGGTGCCGCTCATCATGATTCGTGAGGGGAACAGAAGTGTTGGTCCGTGACCATTCTGGTCTCAGCGCCTGCTGCTCATCGTCTATCAACCATTCAGACGTTCCACCCAAACACCCTGTGTCCATCATGGACCATTCACAGACAGTGTTGAACGAGAGCGGCCAATATCTACGCTCAGCGCCGCACCGTTACGGCCCCCTGCCACTCACGCCTGGCACACTGCCGAGCCAGATTACAGTCGGCTGCAGGGCTACGATCAGGTTTTGTCGGAATGAATGCCGACTTAGGGGACGTAAAATAGTTCTTTTATCGAAGAACTCCACCTGCTCTCCAACTGTGTCCTGACGATCATCCGAAGAGCGGTGTTTGGGCAGACGCACAGGGCAGGGAGGGGGGATCCTGCCTTTCACTCTTGCACACCAGACCGAGCCCTCAACAAGGCATTATGGTCTGGGGTGCCATTTCACTTTGACAGCAGGATCCCTTCTTTGGTCGTCATATAGAGGTACACCTAGTTGCACAGCAGTGCACGTAGACGACAATCCTAAGACCTGTTCTTGCTACCTGTTTCTTTTTGGGCAGTTGCCCTGGGCTGGTGTTTTTCAGCAGGACTACTGCCCAGACCACATACGGCTAGATGTTGCCTTCTAACACATGTCCTGCAAGCTTGGTCCAAACTCTTCCTTGCCCATACCAGATCGCCACGATCTCTCTCGCATCGAGCATGTTCTGGGAATATGAATGGGAAGGCGATTGCATCTGGCACGGACTGTTGATGACCTCGTTCGACAAATTGGAGCGCGTAGAGTGTGCGCGTGTGCAGCGCAGCACCGCAGGAGGCCATCCAAGGCGAGCTTTAATCGGTCTATGCCGCGCGTGTGCCGATGTTGTATCCGAGCGACGTACTCGGCTGGTGTCCTTATACATCCTGTAGTTAAACGGGGGTACGGTGTATCTAGCGGAAATAAATCTGGTTCGATTGTGGGGACGCGTTTGGGGTAATGATGGACGTATGCTGGAGAGGTCATGTGGTGCTGGCTTATGCACCAATTTTCTTCTCAATCGGGACTCACTCCTTCTTGGATGCGTCCGATTTAATTTTGTTATAGGAAGCCGTACTATATACATATACATATATATATATATATATACATGATGATATGCATGATCAGTGGCCTATGCTAGCCCGCAATTCAGCCATAGAGGGGGAAAATGAAATTAAAACACTCAGGCATAAAGAAAAAAAATATCTCAAAACTATTTCTTAAACTTTTACCACTTCCAGTATTAACCGCCCACTAATTAAGCTCATTTTGCTATGCCTTTAAATTCCACTCAAGAGGGAAAAAATGTTTCTTCATTAAACTAATCTGCATTTTTCATCTAAATAAATTACCACATATATAATCACGATCACGAGTAAGTCAGAAGTATCTTGAAGTAAATTGTATTTAAAAGTAATATGGAATTTACCTTGTCTTATAATTAAGCGTTAAAATATCCTTATCCTTTCTCGCTGCAACAGGAAAACGTACTAAAAATAATTTTCTACTCGATTTAAATTGAACCTTGTTAGGAGAGTTTATCCTAGTTTTCCGCCAGCGATTTTAATTTTCTGTAAACTAGGAAATTGTTTTAAGGTTTTCCAAATATTGTGGAACGAAACTTAAATGACACTAATCGCCATGAGAGATAATTTTATATTAAAATTTTCAGGATGTTGCGCGCATTTTAGCTCAAATAATCACTTTAGTACGATGAAAAATTATAATCGTTAATTTTCCGCTTCCTGCGCAGAACACCTTACTACACAAATGGCGGGGGATAAATTTCCAATGAATGTTCATATGTCAGAAAAATTTGTCAGTATTTTTGTTATATATAACTTTTTATCATTACTTATGGGGTTGTTCAGTGCTTTATCGATAAATTAATGCATGCGGCTCAGGCTCGGTGAGGGAGTAAGTAAACATTTATTAGTTAAATTTTATAAATTTTAGCTTGCTGTAAATAGCCGTATTTAGAAGAGTACTACAATTATAAGGTCACGTGTATCCAAAAATTCTTCTTCTCAAAATTTATGAAATGTCGATTGCAATTAAAGTCCATGGTTTCCCTCGGCAGAGACCCTCCGTAAATAAGCTTTTATACAAAAAATTAAATAAGGTCCGCAGAGTTAAGAGCTAGTAAGTAAATCATTTTTAAGTACCAGAAAAGTTTTGGAAAATGAACATCCAAAACTTATCTTACCGCACGGGATGAGAAGGTCCCACTGCTGAAGGTTTAATAGGGCAGACCGATTGGGAAGACATTTTTTTCTTATTTATTTTTATATATAGGAAATTTAAAAGTGCTCCTGATCGTAAGCGATTGGTATATGTAACTTTGCTGTACGACGAAAGGCGGCGGAATAAAGTACAAGTGGGCGGTTTTTTTTCCCTTTCTGTACGTGAACCAAAAAGAGACCTGCACGGGCCCGGCCCGACCCGTGAAAGCCTGGCCTGGCCCGGGGCCGCGGGCAGGTACGGGTACGGAATAATAAATTCCGCCGACCACATTAAAGGACAACAACATTCGTCCAACAAAAGTCAAAAACCACCATTTATACCTTTTTCTAAGGAAAGGTAACTTTTAATCCCTAGCAGTTTTTTTTTTTTTTTTTTTTTTTTTTTTTTTTTTTTTTTTTGAGGGGTGTATTAAAGTTTTTTTCCTATCATTGTCACCAGATTAAAAAAAAACAATGCATATACAGATTTCGGAATCAAGCGTCCATGATATACCCTGCTGCACATTTTGGGTTTTTGTAGTTTAGAATATGCCCTTGCATGTATAGCCGTGATACTTTATGATACTGTCGGTTCCTAAACTTAAGCTACACAGTACATAGATACGCTCAAAATGTAATTTTTTTGAAATCAAGTTTAGAGGGAGCTTATTAAATATTATAAAGTGTTGTTTCAAAGGTTTACAATTTCTTTATTTTTAAATCATTATGGAAAACTTTTTGCAAATGAAACCTATAACAACATAACCAGTAAACGTAGTCCTAAATGAATCCCGTTTACATCTCGGAGAGGAGCTTTGATCAATAACACGATCTTATATTTGGAGATCACGACTTTGTGTTTAGTTCCGTTAGCAGCGAGTAACACCTCAAAAATCCTTGGCATGCCAAAAAAAGGAAAAAAAAAACCACTTATTCTAAAAAGAAATAAATTTTTGCTGCGTATACGAATTTATTCTTAGTAAATCAGAATATCAGTTGAAAAAAATACATATTGAGAAAGGTACACATCTTAAACGAAAACGATTTCGTGATTCAAAGATATGATTTAAATATTTAAATGTATTTCAAGACAAGACATTAATGCAGAAGAGAAATCGAATTTTACAGTGCGTGATTTAGAAAATTCGATTTTAAAAGTTTGCGTACTTTTTTTATATGCCTCAAATCTTGAATTACAAGTTTAATTTTAATTTAAGCAATGATTTATAAAAATTACTAAGGAAATTAATTTGATGTACTCTTCCAATGATGTAATTAAATAATTTTAATTAATATAGCTTAAGTACTTTAATGTATGTGCAATGAACTGTTTTTTTTTAATTATGTCATCGAATTTTACGTGTATGGCGCATGTTATGCAATTGCTATAAGATTTCCTTCGGTCGTTTAATTAAAAAAAAATGTAAGCAGATTTTTTCTCGCAGCATTTATAAAAACTATATAGTATGACATTTTATCAATAAAAAATGTGCAAATTAGTTTTTCTTTAAATCTTAACCTTTCTTTACTCGATTCTTTTCACATAGCCATGTTAAACATCCAAATATTCGTCTAAATCTAAATATTCATCTAAAATGAAGTAAAGCATATTAATCTAAACGGCTTACGACAAAAAAATAGATCTTGTATCAATCATATTACGAAAAGAAACACTTGAAATGCACGAATAGGTGTGCAACCACTTAATACAACGTTTTTAAGTACAGATACTTAGAGCCGTTAAACGACGCAGATTAAATATAAAAGAACGACTTTTTAGCTATTTTATTGAGCTATTTTTTAAAGGTATACTAACATATTAAACTGAAATGACCCGCGCTTATGATTCATGATCTTTATTTTTCCCATTTTGAAAAAGGATTAAAAACAAATTCATAACCACATAGCCCTACTAATACTGTACTAAATCTACTAAACTGTAGTATTAACACTACAGTACAGCACTTTTAACTATAGTATTAACTATAGTATTTAAAACTATTATTTTTTTATTTTTAAACCGTTAATATAATCTATTTATGCGCGTTTAGACACATTTTTCAAACATTTTTCAAATGCATTGCTTATGAACATCAAATAAAAAGTGTCTTTCAGTTATGAATAATGTAATAATGTATTATACATAAAATATTAGAAATATTATTTTAGATATTGTAATATATATGATTTTAAACTGCATAATAGTTGTAGATTTAAACGAAAATTAATGAAATGCAATATTTATATTAAGGTTTTTACATTTTCAAAAACTTATGCATAGATATCGTCTGCGTTCAAGAGACATTTCAATAGTAATTGTAAAAAATAAAAGAATGAAAAAACATTTGAAAGGCAGCCAATTCTAGATGATTCAAAATAAAAGTATTGTATCTTCAAACAAAAAATGGACCGGAAATAAAATTGGTGAACTTAAAAAAATGCATTTTTATTAGAATAAAAAATAATTTCTTTTCCAATGTATAGTTTGGTCCTTGTTTACTTTAAATGAAATATGACCTAGTTAGTCGTTGGATACTTTTACAAATAATAAATGTGCATTATTTTGAACTACATGCTTCATCCTTTTTAAAAATGCCTTCAAAATATAACAACATTACAAATGCTTAATTAAAGATGTTTATCACTCGAAAACTACGAATGAGCCATGTATTTTCTGCTTGAAGTCTTTTTCCATTGTTAATTAAAGATTGCTTCTCTGATTTAATATACACAATATACTTCACTCAGCTGAGACAAAATGTAGAAACTAATTAACTTTTGAAAAGTTTACATGACCGAGTGAAACTAATTAAGCAAAACAGCGAAAGAGATGAAGAAAAAAATTCTAATAGGGTATTTTGCTTTTTGAAAGGTTTTGGTTTAATTTACCGGCATTTTCCTACCTATAAACATGTATCTTGCGAACTAAACGTATATGGTTAAAGCGTGGTGTTTCTTAAAATAGCAAAGTAACTTATCACATGAATGTGATTTTATAATAATTTATGTTCACAGTTTTTATTTTGCACAGAATTAACATTAAATATACTATCAATAATTCACCAATAATTTAATGCCTTTAAAATATTTTAGTTTTGGCGTATCTACAGTTTAATTCAGAAAACTCTGGAGTTGAGTACATTCATGTTAGATAAATACAATGGTTAGTTTTATGAAATCATTATGCAACTATCTCAAAACTGCCGAAATGTTTAAGTAATTGTAATTTTACATATTTTGTACAATATTATAAGTAATCAATAAAATTACACTGCAAAATATTCAAATAACTTAAAGAATTTATTACAATTTACATAACTGTATTAGTTTTGACATGCATGCAGGATAAGTCATATACAGTGTTAAAAAATTGTTTTCCATGCTATTTCAGTGATAAACGTACACGAGTCACGAATCAGCTTTGTAAGTAGCAATACAAGACTGTCAGGAATATGAAGTGAAAGCTTCTACTTTGGGATAACAAAATTTAACTTATCACAATATAAAGTTATATACCGGGTGATCCAAGAGCCAGGACAAACTTTAAAAATAGATTAAAAAAGAGCAAATAATGATAGAAAATTGCGGTTTGCACAAATAGGTTTAGAGTATGATGGGATTTTTTTAATGACAAGAAAGTTTGTAGTTCAAAATGTTACCGGTAGGTGGCGCTGACATGCACAATGGGAACCAACTTTCCAATTTAAAAAACAACGAAGTCTCTGTAATGCTTTCTATGCAAACTGTAATTTTTTAACATTATATATTCTTTTTCATTGAATTTTTGAACTTTTCACTAGCTTTTGATGCATCCTGGGTGCACCAAAGTTTAAAAAATTCATTAAAAAAGAACAATCATGATACAAAATTGCAGTTTGTGTAGAAAGCATTACAGAGATTTCGATTTTTTTTTTAATTGGAAATTTGGTTCCCATTGTGATTGTCAGCGACACCTACCGGTAACATTTGGAACTACAAACTTTCTTGTCATTAAAAAAAAAACCTACCATACCCTAAACCTATTTGTGCAAACCGCAATTTTCTATCATTATTTGCTCGTTTTTAATGATTTTTTAAAGTTTGTCTTGGCTTCGGATCACCCGGTATATATATAAAGTTAGATATATATATATATAAATATGGTAATCAGGAGGCAATCAGGCGGCGCAACTGCCCGTCAGCAGTTGATATCATGATATCACAACCTCGCATCTACAGCAGCTGCAGGTGAGCAGAATCTAGAAGCTCAAGGTGGCCAGAGCCAGAGGAGACAAGACCACGCTCGCATAGAAGCAATGACGGACATAGCTCTCTCGTTCACGCGTAGGTGATCCGATTCTAGAACGACCGCGAGAAGGTGGCCAGTGGCTCTTGCATGAGGAGGAGACCTATCTCTCTCACCGACCTCACTAATTCCTGTGCTGTAATATTTCTACTAGTCCAGTCATTTGGTCAAAAAAAAGGGGGTTACCTGGAAAGTTTTCCGGGAGTTTTGAAAATGGGCAATTTTATAGATTTCGATGTGCTCTTTCCGAATTTCAACTTTGCCCCCTCGTATCTTGGCCCCTCGCGCCGCCATGTTTGAAAAATGGCACCCAAAAGCAGTTTTTTGGCAATATCTCCTCTCCGACTCCTTTCACGAAAAAAACAATTACAAAAAAGGAAACTAGAGAAAATTTCCTACAATTTGTGTTATTGCCTTTTTTTCGTAAAATCAATAGTTTTGGCGTACGAGCGCCGCAAAGTATAGTTCAGTATGCGTTTTGGCCAAAAACTCATTTCCACACCACCTTGTGAGGTAGAGTAAGCGGTGCTTTTTTTTTCCCCTTGGTATCTCAATAGGCCTAATCCACATGCATTTAACTCAGGGATGGGTAAACTATGGCCCGCCGGAAGGTTCTATCCGGCCCGCAGATAGAATTTTGCAGGATGTGTTTTTAAGCGAGTTTGGCAGCTGAAAGACGACATTGTGTCGTTCTTCCATGAGAGACAGTGTTCTGCGGAGTGCGAAATGTAAGAACATACAGAATGGCTTTCGGGCTTTGCATTTTTCACAGATCTTCTTTGTCATATGAGCAACTTGAATGTCAAGATGCAAGGGAAAAATCAATTTATCGACGATATCTGGGCCCATCTGAAAGCTTTTAAACTAAAACCTAATCTTTTTGCCGGGTAGCTAGCTAAGAACGACTTGTCTCATTCCTCGAGGTTAAATTCAATACTCTCAATAAATGAAGAGAAGCTTAAGACTTATGAAGATGGCTTGAAAAAAACTGCATTCTGAGTTCGAACGCAGATTTTAAAATTTCAGTGCCATTCAAACAGAATTCGATATTTTTACCATGCCTTTGAACGTAAATTGTGAAGCAGTGAGGTTACATTTGCAGCTTGAATTAATTGAGTTGCAATCTAACGATCATCTCAAGCAGTTGTTTCTAAATATTCCAGAGTTTTACAAATCATTATCGTTTCCCAAATTTAATATCTCACGCTCAGAAAATCAGTGCTATGTTTGCTTCATCTTACTTATGTGAACAAGTGTTTTCAACTATGAACCTTAGAAAGTATTCTTTCAGAAGTAGACTGGCAGATGAGCAGTTAGCCTCGTTCCTTAGAATGAGTACATCTCACTTCGAACCTCAATATAAGGAACTTTTAAAAATTTATTAGCAATTTCATTCATCTCATTAACATATTTAAATTGTAATACTTGTATTTAAAATTTATCTTGACCCGCCAAACTTTTTTTTTCGATTTTTGGCCCGTGACGGAAAAAGTTTGCCCATCCCTGGTTTAACTAATCCAAAATTTAGCGCATTCTCCTTGGCTTCGCTGTTCTTGATGGACCAGGTGTTGCAAGTTCATTGTCACTAGTACCGATCGAAATGTCACAGCCCGAAATTTCTTCCACATCAGCCGCGATGGGATCGACAGTTTCATCGCAATCTTCTTCGTTCTCGATTTCATCATACGCTAGTCTCCGATTCCTCCTCATCATCACTATCTTGTAATGAAACTTGCGAGTTATCACAGGTACCATTGCAATTCGTGCATATGACCAACACCTCCTAGATATAGAAAGCCTAACAACTGGTACGTTCCCAAGCTTTCACGTCATCAGTAGGCCTTCAAGAATGACGTCATCAAAATCTAACTCTCATAAAGTAAAACTATTTAAAATTTCTGGTGAATTTACTCACGCACAAGAGCATTTTACTACTTTGAGATAGAAAATTTTAATTTTGCGGCAAAAGGCAAGTTTTTAACTGTAACTAATTATGTAATAAGGAAATAGATCATAATGAATTGTTTTGTACCATAAAGGTATTTTATTTTTTATCTTTAACTTATTTACTAATATTTGTAGCATTCACCAGAAAATTTAAATAGTTTTAATTTATGAAAGTAAAACTGTGATGACGTCACTCTTGAAGGCCTAGTGGTGACGTCAAAGCCTCAATTGTTAGGCTTTCTATATGTAGGAGGTGTTGATCCCAGTCTTTCTGCATCCACAGGCTTTCTGATATCTCTTTCTGCGTTTGCAAGAAGTAAGTTTTAACAAGTTTTCAGAAGCTGGGGGCTCGAGTGTGGTGACAGGCATTAGCCCGTCCTTGTTTCTTTTCCACTCCCATTGCTCTGCATTTTGTTCATTCCCATACCACTGCTGAACCTGATGATAGGTTCGGAGCGAAGGTTGTCTTGTTCCTTCTGTTGGTGGTAGCGACGCAATACTAAATTTACTTTTATATGCTGATGTTGCGAGGCATGCATATCTATAGTTATTTAAAGACATACTTTTCTTACTTTTCACATTACTGTCACTGTATAATTCAAGAAGGAAGCGTTCTCCAGCTTTAGCAATGCTCTCTGGATCAGCATTCGGATTTTTGAATACCTGGATAACCACGTTTAAATCTGGATTTTTTTTTTCGGAGTACATCAATAAATTTCATTTTTCCTTGATTAAATAATGCTGATGTTGTATCACAGCCGCTGAAGGCATGCAAGAATAACATGATCTGCGGCTGGTTTATCTATGATACTTTTGTTGAATATATTTGTTGCGAAATTTTTTATTTTCCTGGTTTGAGAATATATATGATTTAACGCGTAGATACAGCCGTCAAAAGAAGAGAAGATCTACACCTTCGCCAACAACTAATGGGGTCTACTGGGGATACCACGAAAAACGCCGCATACTCTACCGCACACTGTGGTGTGGAAATGCGTTGTTTGGCCAAAACGCATACAGAACTACACTTTGCGGTAATCGTACGCCTAAACAATTGATTTTACGAAAAAAAGGTAATTACATAAATTGTAGGAAATTTTCTCTAGTTTCCTTTTTTGTAATTGTTTTTCTCGTGAAATGAGTCGGATAGGAGATATTGACAAAAAACTGCTTTTGGGCGCCATTTTTTCGAATATAGCGGCGCGAGCGGCAAAGATACGAGGGGGCAAAGTTGAAATTCGGAAAGAGCACAACGAAATCTATAAAATTGCCCATTTTCAAAACTCCCGGAAAACTTTCCAGGTAAATCTACCAAATGGCTGGACTATACGTTCTTTTGCAAATAGTTCCTTCTTCTGTTATGTTTAGTCCAGCAATAAGCGTAATTGAAAACAGTAGGAGTGCTTCAAGTGTTATTTCGATGTCGCTTTCTGCAAACATGGGAAGGGGTGGGTCAGGTACTGTAAAACTTTTGTCCTCAAAATAATACTACTTCTTGCTGTACATATTTTACTACAATATGAATTTCTTAAATAGTGTAAAGAAAAACGATTTTAAAGCACTCGCTGAAAAAAATAACAAATTTTAGGAGAGGTAGGATAGAACAAAGCGCCTCAGAATCGCATAGCAATGCGTTGTTGGAAACATCGTCTTCATGTACTTGTTAACACTTTGCCGTCCGGCGACACCACAGTGGTGTACTAGTATTTTCAGTTTATTTGATCACTAGACCAGTTTCTGACGTTTTGCTAATAGATTTCACAGGCCAAAAATACAGAAGGCACGGAGGCAAACGCAATGCTATGAAAATGGGCCAAGCTGAATTCACCAAAAAGTAATATGTAAGTCGCCCGGTGCAACTAACACATTCCCATATAAAATACGCACATTCCTCAAAAATTCAAATGTTATTCTGACAAAAATTACGAGAGTGCCTATTACGTACGAATACGTAAAGAAAAATTGAAGAAAACAATAATTAGCTTTTCTCATTCAAGGAAACAAATTTTCATATAAAAAATAAGAAATTAAAATTAACCTACATATGCAATGTGGAAGGCTTGAATGACATTTTAAATTACATTTCATTACATTTTGCATACAGTCCAATATGTATTTCATATTTTGCCAGTTTCTCCTTTGGTATTCCATAGAATTCCTAAGAAATGTGAAAATACTAATCATTTCATACATTGCCGGCTAGTTTTACGCGTTCTACAGAGTGTGGGATTTAATACTGGCACAAGGACGGATACAATCCATCCCACTGGCCCGGGAAATTCATGTCAACGGTGGCCCAATTGCATTTTTTTCTAACATACGTACACATCATGCATACGTGTATATATAAATACAATATATATTAAAGTGACCGCCCCATCAGGAAAATTCCCGGGGTCCCGGTGGGTGTATCCGGGCTTGTACTTGCAGGTAGCATATATGCCCCGATAACCTCAAAAATTGCCGACGACATTCGAAGTAATCTTAACTAGTGGTGCTGGCGCCAATCGCAAAAACTTTTACGAGACATGCGGACGGCAAAGTGTTAACAAGTCATTTGTAGCTAAGAATTTTTGAGAATACATAATTTTTTTAAATTTCATTGTCGCTACCAAAGAGAGGAACATTATATATGCTATTTCCCTACATTATTTTTTTAAATAATAACATTTATTTTTACAAAATACTTAATTCATACATTTTTTTCCATAAATTATTATCATTGCCTTTGTACATATTTTCCAGAAAAAAATATTATTTTTACTACTGATGTGCAAAATGTATTTATCATCAGAGGTATTAGCACAAATTACTAAATATATTAATTATAGCTTGACACTAACGAGCTGGCTTAATGGATATAAATTTTCACGCTGTTTTAATGCTCACAACACGCTCAATACGCTAGAAAAGGACATTTCAAATTGAAAAATAAATTAAACTGCTAATTTAAATATAAACTAAAGTAAAAACGCAAATTCTTTCAAAGAAGTACTATGCTAAAGGCCTGCGAGATGGTGCAACAGCGCCATCTATCGACCGAATCGGCGTTAGGTCCGTTTTCGAAAAGGAACAGCAGTGGCGATGGAACTGCTTCTGAATCTAAGTTCATGACAGTAGGTCAGAGACTAGTCTATTGCACGAAAACCTTTGCGGCCACCCAAAACCCGGCGCCGAGTGAAGAAATATTTTCGAATCATGCGAACGGCAATGTTAAAGTGTAGGTCTCATTTCTTAACCACGTTTCACAAACAATTGGCTTTCCTCCCGCAAATTAAAGAGTGTAATGAAAGAAAAAATTTTGTATTAACAATTTTTATCAAGTGCAAGATGAAATATGGATTGGTTTTTGCAAAACCATGGTCGGAAAGTCGGAAAGTAACCATGGTCGGAAAGTATTAACAGGTACATGAAGACTACGTATCCAACTGCTATGTGATTCTGAACCGCCTTCGTGTATCCTGCCTTCCTAAATGTTTGTAAAACTGCTTTGGAATCTTATATATGTATATATATATATATATATATATATATACAGGGTGGCCATAACTAAAATGCAAGTGTTCAAGGGCAGCTGGAGATAAAACTACCGGGAATATTCCAGTGAAATTTGGTATCTACACGATTCTGAACATGGGCAAGTCAAATATGAAAAAAAATAATCGTCATTTCCAACCTATAGGTGGCCTGTACCGTATTTCTACGGTACTACGTGGCATATACAAATTCCAAAACCAATAGACAGAGCAAAATGACATTCTAAGAGGTATATAAGCAACATAAAACATTATTTACAGTTTATCAAAATTCCATACGATTCGCTTCAGTAATTAAATTTTTACACTATCTTGTAATCAAAAACTAGCGTAAATTAAGTTACAAATTAAACAATCCATAACACTATCGCGCTTTGGAACAGAATTAAACCATTATTTATTCAATGAAAATATCGCATGATGGGGCTCAATATGTGAACCACCAGATGCAACCACATGCGGAAAACGTAAAGCAGCATGGTCCAACGTCCAATTTAAAATCTCTGGTGTAACACACCTCACGTGTCTCGTTCAGATTTAAATTCAGCAACAGAAGCACGTCGTTCTCTATAAACAATATATTTCAGATGTCCCCATAGATACAAATCGCAAGGATTAAGTTCCGGTGGACGTGGGGGGGGGCAAGCGTTGTCGAAACCTCTGCTCATGACTCAGTCCTCACCAAAGGTATCATTTAGCAGCATTTTAATAGCTGTAGCGATGTGAGGGGGTGCTCCGTCCTGCATAAACACCATGGTGCATAAATACAGCGCCATCTATAGTGTGAAAATGGCGATTTTTTGCATATTTGAAGTGCGCATGTTCTGAAGCGTGTGGATACCAAATTTCACTGGAATATTCCAGATAATTTTCTCTCCAGCATCCTTTGAAAACTTGCAGTTTATTATGGCCACCCTGTATATATATATATATATATATATATATATATATATATATATATATATATATATATATATATATAACTAGCTGAAGTACCCGTTCTTCGCACGGGAATGAATGGACTTTTTGATATTAATATTTGTTGTAATTACTATTTATTGTAATAAAGAGATATAGCAAAATGGATATCGCGTTATATTGTGTTCAATAATCATGCATACTGAATTTCAAGGCAATCGTTTTTACGGTGCAGAAGGCGATGCGGCGTAGCACAATCTAGTGGCGAGTTTTAGCAAAACGGATACGGCAAAAATATTCTTCGCATTCAGATATCGATGTATACGAATTTTCATGACGATCGGCTGAATAGTCTTGAAGTTCATGTGTTGACGCGACATCTAGTGTCAAGTTATAGGAAAATGGATCGTGCCAAACTCTTCCCCGTGTTCAAATATCTATGTATACCTATTTTCATAGCGATCATTCGCACAGTCAAGAAGTGATACACTGCAGGGCCATCTAGTGGTTAATTAAAGTAATGATTTGCTACAGCGCCGTCATGTGGCGAGTTATAGCAAAATGGATAACGCCAAAATATTCTCATTGTTCAAATAGCTATGTATACTGATTTTCATAGCCACCGTTTGAATGGTCAAAAATTTGGCCTGCTGCAGCGTCATCTAGTGGTGAGTTAAAATAATAATGCATTGCAGTGTCATCTAGTGGCGAGTAACATCAAAAGTAACGCAGTTAGAATATATTCTTCGTGCTCAAATGTGTAAGTATAAAAAATTTTATGCCGATCGGTCGAACGGTATAGAAGTTGATGCTTTGCAGCGCCATTTAGCGGCAAGTTACAGCAAAATGGATAGTGAAAAATATTCTCCGTGTTCTAATATTCGCGTGTACCAAATTTCATCGAAATTGGTTGGACGATATTCGCATAGCAAACGGCTAAACGGAATAGAATTCGACGTTCTGCTGCGCCACCTATTGAAAAGTTAGAGGAAAACGGATAGCATAAAAACCTTCTCCATGATAAGACTTAGGTGAACCAAATTTCATGGTGATCGGTGAAACGGTACTGGAGTTTTTCAACCTCCTACACACATACCAACATTCATTTTTATCTATAACCAGTCTTATTATACGTATATACCAGTCTCAAGTAAAATCCAGTTTCAAATCTAAGCCTCGCCAAAGTGCCAGCATACGCCATTTTGCAAGAGTTTTTTCAGGGAATCATTCGAAGCATTGCCTTAGCAGCAATCAAAATGGGAAATGGTTCGACCGCCAGGCATTTATTTGAAAAGTGGAATCCCTTAATACAGCCGCATTTTTTAAATTATCAACTATAACATGTTTTATTCATCGTTTCCTCGATGTACTAAATGCGAAGATTTCAATTTTCTGAAATTTGGCGGATTCCCTCCAAGTTAAATCAATGTACTCAATTGGCGAGAATTCTGAAGCTACATCGCTTGAAATGCCCTAATAACTGCATTATTTCTGCACGGATAGTTAAAATTTAATGCTGTATTCTAAGAAAACCTATACACTTGTTTTCAAAAATGCTATTCCCTTAAGCTCTCGGTAAATTGCGCCAAAAAGCCTAAAACTATGCAAACCGCTAGAACTCACTCTCTAAAAATCGGCCTAGCAGCCATTTTTTTTTTCGCCAAACTAAAAAAAATTACATATTAGTCTCGGATATCTTCGATCCCCATTGTTTTGCGTATAAAACATTTCATTCCTGCTCTCATTTCTTATGCGCACACGATATTATAATTAAAAAAATAACCTAACAAAATAAACTAAAAAAATCATTATTATTCTTTTATTTTTACTTTAAGAATTTAAAACATTTTATTCGGCAAAATCGCCACACATGGCAACCAAGATGCTTATTTCACACACTTTTTTCACTACAGGGGTTAATATTACGTAAAGCTTTCTGCGTGGAGAACATAAAAAATCTCTTAAATTTCGGGAACGGAAATAAAGTGGAGTTTCAAAGTTTTAAAGTGGACTATCATTTATTCTATATTATTTTACATATCTGTGTAAAATTTCAGGCTGACAGGTCCATTTTTGTGGAATTGTATACTACCCAAATCAACAAATTGACAAACAGAATTTCATTTTTATTTATAAGATAACCTACGCTTGTTTTTAAAAATACCCTCTCAATAAATTGCGCCAAGCGCTAGAATCATAGAAAATCTAACACACTTTCAGATTTTTAAATACGCACTAAAGTGCTATATATAAAAAGAGTTATAATCCATGGGTCTTCCCTATTTTCGTTCCTTCTTTCATTAAGTTGGAAAGTGTATCATTATTCATGAGTGTGATTAAACAAAATTAAAATTGATATTTCTAACATCCTTTTTTCTGGATGTAATACATTAGATGCAGAAAAGCTGCTCAGAAAAATGCACAATTCCAACTGAATGAAAATTTCAAAAACTTATACGCAGGTGTATTCATAACCCAAATAGCAGACGATTAAATTACGATAAATAGCGCCAAGCGTTAGAATCCTCCTCAAAATCGCGAGAATGCTGAAGATAGATCGCTTGAAATCCCTTAATAACTGCATTATTTTCGCACGGATCATTAAAATTTAACGCTGTATTCTAATAAAACCTTTGCACTTGTTTTCAAAAATCCGTTTCCTTAAGCTTGCCCCTAGCCGGAAACTGTGCAAACCGCTAGAACTCACTTTCTCGGCATTTGAGCCATTTTATTTTTTCGCCAAACTAAAAAATTTTAAAATATTAGCCTCGGAAATCTTCAATTCTTATTGTTTTGCGTATAAAACATTTCATTCCTGCTCCGATTTCCCATGCACACGATATTATAATAAAAAAAAAATATAACCTTCCGAATATAAACTAACAAAAAAAAAATCATTATTATTCTTTTATTTTTACTTTGAGAATTTAAAACATCTTATTCGGCAAAATCGCCACACATGGCAACCACGATCCTTATTTCACACTTTTTTCACTACAGGGGTTACAATTACGGAAAGCTTTTTGCGTGCAGAACATAAAAAATCTCTTAAATTCCGGGAACGGGTGGACTTTCAAAGTTTTAAAGTGGACTATGATTTATTCTATATTATTTTACATATCTGTGCAAAATTTCAGGCTGATAGGTCCATTTTTGTGGATTTGTATACAACTCAAATCCACAAACAAACAAACAAACAAACAAACAAACAAACAAACAAACAGAATTTCATTTTTATTTATAAGATTTAACTTTTACCTTCGTTTGTTCTAAAAGTGTTTTCTGTAGGTGCGCATGAAAACATCTACCGGTTCTAAGTTTATTTATTTGTTTAGATGGCATTACATGGTCAGTGGAATACACATTCGAAGAGATGCCATTTAGAAAGCAGCGCATTTATCTTTACACCACTATAACTAAAGCATAAAACACCGCATTTCTAATTTTTGTCTAGCTATGCGAATTATTAAAATACAGTGCCGGCAGAGAGCTTTTCGTATTGGCAGAGTGTAATTAAAAAATATGCTAAATTAAACTATTGGATGATTATATTTCTTGTACCGGGTGACCAAAGAAGGAGTAAAAACTTAAAAAATCCATTAAAACGAACCAATAATGATAGAAAATTGCGGTTTGCACAAATAGGTTTAGAGCAGGTATGGACAATCTCTGAAAAGTTGCGGGGCAAACTTTGGAGTGTTAGCAAAGTCGCAGGACGTATAATTGAGATTTATATAGAATATATCATCCGATGGCCGGATCAAGAGCTGCGGTGGGCCTGCGAGGGTCGGAGATTGCCTAAACGTGGTTTAGAGGATGATGAGATTTATTTTAATGGCGAGAAAGTTTGTAGTTCTTAATGTTACCGATAGGTGGAGTTGACATGTACACCGGGAACAAAGTTTGCAAATAAGGGGACAAGGAACGTTAAATAATCAAAATTTTCAATTTTGACTTTTTACTTGAAATCATACGTAAAGTTGTTTAACACAAAATCATAGTTGTCTAGCATAATAGTTGGCATCTATATTGCAACTAAAAAAAAAATTCATATTTGCTTGAAAAAAATACGCCTTGTATTTTTTTTACTGAAAATATCCCATGACCTTTCCAAATTAATGAAAAGCTATAATATTTTAAATATACACTTGCAATATATGTATGAATATATCTGTGCATTCATTTTTATGTGTGACAAGGATAATCTTTATAGAAAAATAAATTCATGTGAGATGCAGCTTTTTTTCAAATTTGTTGCATTTAAATTCCTATATCTATATTAAATAACCTTTATTGAAAATTAAATGCACAATTATGTTCATAGATGCATTACAAATGCACTATAAAAATTACAGCTTTTTATTAATTTGGAATGCGTATGGGATATTTTGAAAAAAATATTGAATGCGTATATTTTTCTCAAAGATATTAATGTATTTTTTTAAAGATTTAATTTTTTATTTTTAGTATTAATGTAGATGTAAGGCATTGTTTTAAAAAAGTTTGCGTGTTTTTTAAAACTAAAAATTAAGAAATTACAATTTTCAATTTTAAAGTCCTTTGTCCCCTTAAGAAAGAAAAAATCAGGAAAACACCCGAAATCTCTAGTACTTTATATGCAATCTGCAATTTCGTATTTCATGATTTGTTCTTTTTAACCTTCCTATCCTGTTGAAAAAAAGTTACGTTTTACCTGGATGAGTCTAATCGACCCAGTTCGTATAGATTTATTCAAGTCACTTACAATAGTTCCCGTTTGGCTCATTTTGGATGCTATTATTAGTTAATGATTAAGTTTGTATATTTTACCTCATTTATACCTCTTTTTAACTGTTTCTCCCCCCCCCTCTTCCCCCAGTTCGACCGATTCCTTGATTGCATATGTGGCTTGTTAAAATATTTAAACGCACAAAATAAATACTTACTATTTTACTTATTTCTACATATTTTACTTACATATGAAATATTATTGCACATTACAATATTTACAATATTGTCAAGAGCATGCAATGCACAAGTATTTGCATGCTCTTGACAAAGATATGACTGACAAGATCCACATCTTGTCTGATATTTTCTATCTTTCGTAGGGCCGCATTCTTTGCACCTTCCTCGTTTAGGTATTTTCACATTATCTGCATGGCCTTCTTTTACAGCTAGTAACTTCTTTTTTATAGCTACCAACACATTCGTTTTTTTCCCGGCGATTTCTTGGAGAGTCTGTCTGCTGTTTTTCGATTTCTTTCAGAAAAGTCGTCTTTTGAAAAGTTTGCGTTCATTATACGACGGATTTACGTGCATGAAAACAACAAAAGCATTAATTGCAGCTAGATCAATCATTTTATAAAACAAACAAACCGGCCACCTCCTTGTTCCTCTCTTACATGTATAGGTGGAAGCTTGTTTATAAGTTGTGCCCACTCCACCTTTAGTTTCATTATAAGATTAAATCTGGTTTCTTTTCATTTTTCTGTGACACTTTTGCGTCCTGATGCATAGTGCAAAGAAGAATCACTGACTTATTTCTTTTTGGAACATACGGTACCAGAGTCTTATCCTGTTCAAATCCGAACACTGAGGAGAATACAGCCCTATCAGATGATACTTGAAATTCAGGACGAATAAACGTTTTATTTTTTCTGAGAGTCCCAAAAAGTGTTAATTTCTCTTTAACAATTCTTCTGCAAGATATAATCGGTTTAAAAAATTATCCACCGTTATGTTCCGAGCAGTGTCCTCAACTTCCTTTACCAGGCGCAAAACAACATTTATTCCTTGGTTTATATCACGCTCACGATGAAGAGGCTTTCCAGTATACATTTCAGCGTTGTACCCGTATGCTGTTTTTACATCCGACATCAACCATAATTTAATTCCATACTTCCATTTTGGCTTTGTTGGTAAATAGTGCCTAAATGGGCACTTATCTCGAAATGGCACGAGCTGTTAATCTATTGTCAAACATTCGTAAGGCACAAACATCTTCAGAAATTGTGCAACAAACATCTCAAATAATGGTCTTATAGGTGCTAATTTATCCAGGCGTCGCGACTTGTTCTGCTTTCTTTGTTGTCAAACCTAAGGAACTGCCTAATTATTCCAAAGCGTTGTAAAGACATAGTTGCACGAAAAATAGCTCGGCCACATCTTCGCTGCACAACTCTTTGAGAGATTCTCCTGCTGATTTATAAACACCAGCAAGTTTCGCGGCTGTTGTTGACTGTTCAATTGTTCGCTGAATTCCAAAACGCATAGGATCAGGACTCAATTTCATAATGTTGTGTTGTCTATGCAGCAAAAAAATAATAAAAATAATAATAATAAAATTTGGTAGGAATATCAGGATTTTTTAATAAACAAAACATTTTGTAAAAATAAAATGAAAAATAACTATAAATTGAAATTAGATTACTTAACGAACTTAGCATGAAGTAGGAGCGACTTTACACCATTCAGTTTTGTTTCTACTAACAAACGTAGACCGTGGCTGAATTCTTTCTTCAATATCTGTCGTATCTATCTCTTCATCAGAAATATCTTCATTCGATATGTGATCTGATTCATCTGTTTCAACACATTCATCTTCACCTATATCAGATAGATCTGAAAGCTCTTGATCAGAAAGCTCTTGTAAGATTTTTCTGATCTCTTCTTCAGAAAGTTTACGTTTGCGATTTGCCAAGTTCTTGAACTAAACAGGAAATGGCTAAGCATATCAGGCAGATAATAGATCATATTTATTCTTCAATATATTGCCGCCATCTATCGATCACACAATAAAATAGAGTATATTCAAAATATGAATGGGTTTTCCATGTATTTCTACGCAAAATGATAACATGGGTCGATTCGACCCAGACAGGTAAAATGTCACTTTTTTTTCAGGGTGATTAAAAAACACTCTTACGACTCAGAAAAACTCACATATTAAACGAGTGCACATTTTTGAGGAATACATGAAGTTTGAAAGATTTAAATTAAAACCCGTGAAGATATCGAAAGATCAATTTTAGAAATGGGTCGAATCGACCCAGACAGGTTAGAAAGGTTAAATAAAGTTTCGAAAATTTCACGAGCTTTTGATGTATGTGGGTGAATCAAAGTTTAAAAATTTATATAAAAAAAGAGCAAATAGGGATACAAACTGGCGGTTTGTATGGATAAGCTTAGAGTTATTTCGGAATTCTTTTTAATTGGAAACTTGGTTCCCATTCTGCATGTCAGCACCACCTATCGTTAACATTTGGAACTACTAATAATGTTGTCATTAAAAAAATAACCCCATTATCATCTAAACCTATTTGTTCAAACCCCGATTTTCTATCATTATTTGTTCTTTTTAACTCTCTCAGTGTTCAATTTGTGGACCAAAATCGTTTCAAAAATTGTTTAACTTTTTTTTTCATATTTCGAAACTATATACATTGGAGAATTAAGTTGTGCATTTTTTATTTCTAGAAAAGATTTTTTACATAGATTTTTAACATGAGAAACTAATACTTAACTCTAATTTATTTCACTGGTTAAACGGTGCGGGATGCTCTCCTCAATACCAGAAGAAAAACACCTGCCCGCTAAAATCGCGGGATGAGCAAATTTTGCTACATTTGAGTTGCCCGTGGAAATCGCGGGATGATCAGCCAGAGGGTTAATGAATTTTCAAAGTTTTTACTGACTTTTTGGTCACCCAGTATTACCACGTAAAATGTATACATTTATTGGAATTATTTTTATTTTTATTTTTATTTTATTTTATTTTTTAGCTGCAATATGAGCGTCTTTATCAAGAAAAAATTATTTTGTGGAAATTGCGGGATGATCAGTCAGAGGGTTAATGAATTTTCAAAGTTTTTACTGACTTTTTTGTCACCCAGTATTGCCTCGTAAAATGTATACATTTATTGAAATTATTTTTATTTTTATTTTTATTTATTTTATTTTTTTAGTTGCAATATGAGCGTCTTGATCAAGAAAAAATGATTTTTCAAGTTTACTAAATCCGTAAATTTGCAAATGAATTTCGCGAATTCCTCAAAAGTTGAATTTCTGATAATATTCCCTATTTATTTGAAACTTTATGCGCCTTACTAAATTGAGAAATATTGTTTAGGAAAGTTTCGGAATGAAAGTTAAATCAAAAGCAATATGTTTGAATTAATTTGCTCATGAGACTCTCCTAATTAGTTTGAGATGAAGATTACTTGAGCTGTTGAATTTTAATATTTCAAGAGGATTTTCTTTTGTTCGTTGAAATTTATTAATTTTGAAATCCTTGCTGTGTTATTCATTCCCTTCTTGTTATAAATTTTAATTATTTGCCCTTCTTTAATAAAAGCCCCAAAAATGTCTTCACCGAGAAATACATACTTATAATTAAAGCACTAAATTTATATTTTTTCAATTTTTTTATTAAATCATAGGCGCCGTAAAAAAGTAAAAAAAAAAAAAAAAAAAAAAAAAAAAAAAAAAAAAAAAAAAAAAACCCATCAAGTTTATAAAACTGCAAAAGAGAACATTTCATACGGCAAATTGCAGATAATATTCTCAATATGGAATAAAGAGAAACGTTCTTGCAAATTTATGTGACCCGATAATTTGAGATACATTGTTTATGAAAATTTTGGAACAAATATTAAATGAAACGCAATGAGTTTGAATTATTTCACGCATGCAAGTTTCATGCGTAAATGATTTGAGCTGAATATTCATGAATCAAAATATTTGAGATGTAGAATATTGATATCGCAAGAGAATGTTCTTTCTTTTGGTGAAGTAATCAATTTTGAAATTTAATAGTGTTCGTAATTTCCAATCCGTTAGAAATGTTAATTATTGGATAAAATAATATTACTGATGCGCATAAAAGTATTGATGGGAAATAGAAACATACTGTTGTTATTTGTTGTCGAACAATGTAATTTGTTAAGTACAAACAGGAGTACTTACATAGATTTGCTTATTTATTTTACTGTTTTATGAAATGTGATTTAAAATGATTTAATTTTTTAATACGATTAGAGTTTGATTAATTGTTTAAAAATTAATGTTATGTTATTTTTCATAATAAGTGATTTGTACATAAAACATTACCTTATAAGCAGAAAATAATCCTTTATGTTTTCAAAATGAGCAGAAAATTATAATCTTCACTACATAATTTATTTGAAGATTATAAAGGTCTAATTGTAAATTTTATTTAAAATTTTTGAACGTTTGTTACAAGAGATATGCTTTTGACTTCAACTGTTCTTTGTCAAGGAATGTCGGGAATTTGTATTTTATACCTTCAAACAATGACCCTGAAACAACCTGAAAGAATTTTCTTACTATATATACCATACATATATAGATTGTTTTTTTTCAAAGACAAATCTTTCATTTCAAGAATGATAATTTTTAAAGTGAAAGGGAATATGGAATATTGGAATTCTGTACATAGAATTAGGAAAAACATTAAATTTAACAAACTGTGAGTGTAACATCATACAAATATTTTAAACTAACTAATAAACTTAAAGACTAAAAGTTTATACCTACCATTATCTATAATAAGAATAAAGAAACACATTCATGTGAAATAAAAATAAGCACTCGTACATGTAACTTTCTTTTGAATGTTGATTGATTAACTTATTTTTAAATTACTAGGGGCCAAGACCCCCAGACTCGCTACGCTCGCTTTTCGTATGAGGCATTCTGCCCCTAATAAGGCTTATTCGTAGAAAAGACTTAATTTCAACACACAAAACCCAAAGATTGGATCAGATAGAATGTTACTGAGCTACACGTTGCTTGGTTCTTGCATGTTCATTGGTACATAAAAATTTAAACTTCACACTACAGTAGACCCCCCCTCATAACGCGGAAGATATATTGTTATGGGAATCCGTGTTGTACGGGTCTTGAGCTATACTACACCTGGAGTGCGAACTCCGCTTATAATCTCTGGAAAAATTATTTGCACTCCTCATAAACACAATGATATTTAATGTTGTCATTCAAAAGTTATATTAATTAGGAGCTAAAGCATAATAAAATCAGAACATCTGT